>PVJA010016133.1:5443-44117 GCA_004027025.1 Myocastor coypus
TTTTTTTTTTTTTTTTTTTTTGCCCACACACTATACTCTGTAGAATGATTGTGAGGACGATATGCAATATGTCAACTTTCAAAGAAAAGAAGGGGGAAAAGAAAAAAAAAAAGAGAAAAAAAAATAAATAAAGCTGCTTTGGAAAGCAGTCAGGCTTGTTTGTCTTCTGACGTGCTGTCTACAGCAGCTGCTGGACGGGTGTTGGGTGTCAGAGCCTAGCCGGGATGTGGTTGGCCAAGTCCAGGAGGCAATTTGCCAGCCATGTTATAGCCTCAGCACTCCCATCGACTAACTAAACCTCAAGTTTTGACAAAGGAGACCTTGCGTGGCCATGACTGATCGCTCCTTACTAACGGCCCCTCAGCAGCTGCAAGGGACGCTGTCCTGGGAACGTCACAGTGGCTATCCTCTGTCACTCCTCACTGTGTAGACCCCAGCCCCTGTCTGCAGAGGCAGGCCCACTAGTTACAGAGAGTGGTGGGAAATGAGGTTACAGGTCAGCCCTCCCTGACGTCCAGAGGAACCTCTGAAAATTCCAAGAACAGCACCTTCAATTTCACGTCATCCGCATTGCTTGGAATCTTTGCCGAGCTCAGCAGCCCTCTCCAGTATCTTACTTTCCTTCAGTGAAAATTTCTCAGCTGGGCCCTGAAGATCTGGGCAGGGCCCAGATGTGTCATGCATATCCTACAAGAGGTAAAACTCAGATGAATGCGTAAACATTGCTTGAGTACCCAATGATCTTGCCCGGAGCGGTAGGCAGGAAGCCTCGGGGCCCGTGGTGGGTCTCATGAGGCAGGGCAGGGTGGCTCCATTTTCCCTTCGCAGGCCTGGACTAGGGCCTGCCCACCTTCCTGGCTGAGCTGAGGATGAGCAAAGGGGAGACTCAGAGAGGGCAGGGGGAGAAAAGGCCCAAGGCTCTACCTAATAAAGACACTGCAGCCAAGCCCGGTGGCTCAGAGCCCTCAGCCCAGTAGGGACAGTTCTTTAGCTCCTGTTAAGAACATTTAGCTCACTCTACTAAGATCAGTTAAGTTCAAGAGAAGACAGTCAGATATATCATAAATCCATCTCTTATGTGCAACTGCTGAGGAACTATTCTATTGTGTCAATATCTTCCAAAATATTAGCTTGGTGTTTCTAGAATATTAATGTAGACAGAGACATTTTTCTTTCAACCAATCCCATTCCTGTGTTAGCTAATTTCCCATCATAGGGAATGAAATACCAGACATGCACAATTTAAAGTAGAAGAGGTTTAATGCAGCTCACAGTTTGGGGGACATGGTCCATGGCAGTCTGCTCCAGGCCATGACCCCAGGGTGGAAGGAGGTGACCTAACAGCTGCTCACTTCCTGGCTTCCAGAAAGCAGAGCAGGGGAAGCAGGCCGCAAACAGGGGCCAGGGTGTGTGGGTCACCTGCTAGGCATTTACTGAGCCCCTGAAGCTGACAGGCCACGATCAGTGGTCTCTGCAGCCCCTCCTTTAATTGTTTTTGAGAGGAAGCTCAACCTTGGAGAGAGGAATGTCTATGGGTGTGCAGATTCGCGTAGGTGCTGCGGTGGGGTCTCCCTTGCTTGCCGTTCATTCACGCAGCCTCAGCTCTCCAGCAGCAGAGCGCCTCGCTCTGACCACCTCCCACACATTTACCAAGAGGACCACGTGACCCTGTCCCGGTCCTGGCATCCACAGGCAGGAGCCGCTGCCTGGGCTAAAAGGAAATGTTTTGTCGAATTGGGCTTGATACAAAGCAACAGCTGTGTCCACTTTGCAGGCGGGGAAGTCTCCAGAACTGCGAGGCCCGTGGGCCCGACCGAGCACCGTGAGTGGTGTGCTGGCGCTACACGCTCTTAGTCGGAGCAGCTGGAGGAGCCGCGCAGCAAGCACTGGTGCACCTGGGAGTGAGGGCTCTTCCCCTTAGAGCACAGTTCTCTGCGCCCTCTGTAAGAACAGCTCACTCTCCTCCCTCTTCTTGCGGGTGCAGAGTGACTTACTGGCAAGAGCTGGATTCGGTGCAGGGAGCAGGAGTAGTTCCGTGATGTGGGCCAGGCTGCTGACATCTTCCAGCCTTGCCTTCTCTGAAGTGGGAGCTATGACTCGTAATCATCGTGAGGATTCCATTTAGACTGGCTGTTTAATCCTGCACTCCCGTTTTGTGTTTTCTTGGTGCAGAGGGAAAAATTCATAAAACTGCTGGACCAGCTGCACAACTCTCTGAGGATTGACCTGTCCAAGTACCGGGTATGTATTTCTCCCCGCAGGTAACCAATTCGCGTGCTCCGCGCGTTGTCTTGGCATGGTGTAAACCTTATCGCGGCGTGCAGGGACTGCAGACACACAGTGTTAGGTCCGGCCACACAGCACCCGACCTGGCCCTCTCCTTTCCTGCCCAGTACTTGCCCACCTAAACTACAATAGTCCAACAGCACCACTTCCTGTGGGGCACGGCGCACCTTGATGGTTATGTAACAACCACCACTGTCTCCTTCTGTGTCAGTGTAACTGGCCACAGTTCTATTACTCCACAACCAGGTGAAACACATCCACCTATGCAAATGCATGCTCAGGTATGTGGGATCCACGCACACCATTTTAGTTACAAAGTGGCTCAGTTGCAAAAAAAAAGAAAAGTTACAAATTTAATTATAAAAATGCTCTATGGATCAAAAAAAATTTTTTTTTCTTTTTTTTTTTTTGTCTTTTTGAGACAGGGTCTTGTTATGCAGTTCAGGCTGGCCTTGAGCTCACTTTCATAGCTCAGGCTGGTCTCGAACTCGGACCGATCCTCCTGCCTCAGCCTCCCAAGTGCTGGGATTACAGGCGTGCGCCACCATGCCCGGCTTGGATCAAAAAATTAAGCATGAATGTTCCTTTGGTAATCTGAACAACTTGAAGATAACAAAATACAATATAATAATCGCTGCTGATTTCCTCTCTTGGTTTGAAATTCTGTATCATTTTTAATGTCTTCTAAATTTTTTATTCTCTTTAAAATAAACATAAATAAAGCAGTAAGCACATCAGAAGTACATAGAACTGTTCCCGTCACAGCGGCAGGCGCCCGCAGACACCTTACACCCTTGGGCAGTCCACCCTCACTGCGTGCTCCTGTGTGTCCACCGCTACGCTGCCCTTCTGCATTGGTTTTATCAGGGGCCTCTCAGGACACACCTAATTGCACATAAGTCGGGGACCACCGTCCTGGGCAGAGACCCCACATCCAGCACTGGGACGGGTATCTGGGGACAGAAAGGGCATGGGTGCAGGGTTTGTCATGGGGGCATCAGTGCCACCCATGCCCTCAAAATGTCTGGAGGCCCCTTATGTTTCTCCCAATGGCTCCCTACAAAGTCAGTCTCTGAGAAAATTAATAGAAAATTTTCAGGGTTGAGACTGCTACTTCATTCAAACATTTCTTAATTACGCCTTCCCTTTCCCGCAAAATTACAAACATCTGTGTTGTTAAATGGCCCTTCTCCCCAAATCTCTGAAAGAAAATTCTTGTTGAGATGCACAGCACTTCAGAAAAGACTGTGCAGCGCAATCTTACATTTTTCTTTCAAAAGTTTCTTTATAACTGGAAGTGAATGTACTGCATGAACCATGCTCGAAGGCCTCCTGAAAGTGAAAGCACCTGTCTGTAGAGACCCACCAAGGGCTTTCGCCTGTGCGCTGCTTCCCCTTCTCCTCCTGGAGAAGCTGCCAGAGTCACCTGGCACCCCGATGGCATGACTCCGCGCCTTCTTGTCCGCGTTGAGGCTGAGCCAATGGCTTTCTGAGACAAGGAGCGCCCACATTTCCGCGACTTTTATTTCCTACATGAAGGAATACTTCGGAGTATTCATCAGAAGAATACTTAGGGGTATTTGTAAATGCTACCTGCTCACTGGCCTCTGCGTCATTACTAGCGAGTTGTGGTTCATTTCCCCTTGAAAGTTTTACCCATTTTCCCCTTTCCACTTCCCAGGAGAACTTTCCCGCAAGCAACAGTGAGAGGCTGCAGGACCTGAAGTCCACTGTGGACCTGCTCACGAGCATTGCTTTCTTCAGGATGAAGGTACACCCCATTCCTCTCTCTGTGGCTGTTGGGGTGCCACACACCCTGGTCTACTGGCCCACACCGGCCACAGCCTGCACTGGGGACTGTCCCACACAGGTTCTCCTTCTGAGGAAGACACTGTGACTCGTGGCTCAAACTCTGTGAGGCTCAGTTGGAACATTAAGAAAATCCTAAAGAGCACTGGGCAGAAGCAGGGCTCGCTGGCCTCAATGGCACCTCCAGTCTGAGGACAGGGCTCCACTTGCTCTCCCACGGTGGCGCGTCCACGCCTGGCAGTGTGCGGGCACAGTGATCCGTCGGTGTCCCTGGCTGCCGTCCTCCTCCAAACTACCCAGTCGTTTCGTCTCAGATGCAGCTCCTCAGCATAATTTCTGGTTCTTTATACCATAATTTGGCCAGCAGTTCAGTTAGCAGAAGGCTTTCCAAGCACAGCTTGCTCAGCTGCAGGCTGAATACCATCACTCTTGGGAAAAGAGGCAGTGATGCTTTTGCAGAAAGTTGTGGCACAAAGCCAGGCGTGGTGGCGCACGCCTGTAATCCCAGCACTTGGGAGGCTGAGGCAGGAGAATTGGTGCAAGTTCGAGACCAGCCTGGGCTACAAAAATGAGCTCAAGGCCAGCCTGAACTGCATAGTGAGACCCTGTCTCAAAAAGACAAAAAAAAAAAAAAAGAAAGAAAGAAAAAAATGTAAGTAAGAGTAAAAAGAAAGCAAGCTGTGGCACAGACAGATTTTTACTTTCTTTGTAGCTGTTCATTTTTTTTCACCAAAGAACTAAAAATGGTGTTTTAAATTATCAGAGACAGAAGACAAAAGCACACTGCATCAGTAGCCAGTGTTAGCGCATGTGCGCTGGAGACTGGGCTAGCCCTGTGACACCTACTGTGGCCTCCTGCTAGGGTTGGAGTCAGAAGGTGAGGGTGACAGAGAGACAGAAGGCAGCCAGGAAGGACCCAGCGGAGAGGGGGTGGAAGGAGGGCAAGGCTGGCCTCAGCCTCTGGAACACGGGGTCCCAGACCTGCACCCACCACCTGCCCACACCCTCAGCAGCTGCCTTCCTGTCCCTGAGAAAGGAAGCAAGAAAAACAGGCCAGAGCCAAGAGGCTCCTCAGGTCCTGACCCACAGGCTCCACCTTGCCCCTCTCCTGTGTGTCCAGCTCCAGCCGCACCTTCCCTGTGCCTCCCTCCTCGCCTCCTTCCTCCC
Source organism: Myocastor coypus (assembly GCA_004027025.1). Taxonomy (NCBI): domain Eukaryota; kingdom Metazoa; phylum Chordata; class Mammalia; order Rodentia; family Myocastoridae; genus Myocastor; species Myocastor coypus. The sequence continues at coordinate 10,706 of PVJA010016133.1, forward strand.
CGCAGAGAGACTAAAGTTGTATCTCATCCTCGCCTTCACTGTTTGTCCTCTAAAATTCACAACGTAGTGCACCTTTATGTGAACTGATTTTCTATCTGAATGTCTCCTTTCATGATCTATGGAAATTTTTTCCTATTTCTGTACTGTTGATGAGTTTTTTTGTTCGATCGTTTAAGGACAGATACAAACTTATGTATTTAGTAAATACATGAAGTTTTGAAATATCTACACACTGGGAATGCCTGTGCCTGGCTGATGTGGTATATTCGTTGCCTTACTGGGGGAGTGGACTTCCACTTCCTGTGCTGAGAAGTGACAGTCTACCCCTGAGGACACAGTGCCCTGCAGCTTTGGGTTCTCTAGGTGTTGAGAGCTCAAGTCTCTTGCCAGGTGCTTCATCTGCTGATATTTTCTTCCTATTTTGGCTTTGTCTTTCCACTCTCGGGAGCATCTTTGCCAACATTTATTATTTATCCTTTTTTTAAATTTATGGATAATGCTTTTAGCAAACCAAAATCAGTTTTTCCTGTTTCTCCTAAAGTTCTGTTTTTTCCGTTCATTGTTTGCTCAGTAGGGGAGGTGCAGTGAGGCCTGTACACTGAGCCATATCCCCTATCTTTAACAAAAAAAAAAAAAAAAATTAAGTCAGGGTCTGTAAGTTGTTAAGGTCCCCAGATGAGCTTGAATTTATAGTCCTCCTCGCTGGGCCCACCAGAGCCGGAGTCCGCAGGTATACGACACACAACAGCTTCCCTTACCTGTGCACTTGGGTCAACACTCCCCTCAAGACTTTAGTGGGTTTTGTTTTTATTTTATTTTTTTTTTTTAGATATAAATGTGTAAACTTTATTTATTTATTTATTATTTATTTTTTATTATGGCTGGCTCAGCCTGCCCTGGGGGCGGGGCTGGCACAGCATGTGGTGCCGGGGATCGAACCACGGTCCCTGCCACTGCCTAAGCTTTCCTAAGCAGGCGCTCTAGGTTTTGTTTTTAAATAAGATGTAAAATAGGAGCCCAGGATGGCTTCTGCGTGCTGACATGTGGTGGCTCCACTGCCAGCTACCAACAAGGTTCTCCTTTCTGCAGTGAGCTGCTTTCGTGGTATCATAGAAAGCAGCTCCCTGTATATTTTGTGTCTGTTTATGAGGTCTTTGCACTGCTCGGTTTTTTTGTCCTTCCACAAAACCATGCTGCCTTGATTACTGTAGCTGTACAGCAAATCTTCAAGTGATAAAGCGTGCATTCTTCTTCTTGCTCAGGTGATTTTAGTTCTTGCTCAGACTGCACGGCACTGACCAGCCAGTCTGGAGAGAATGCACATTTTAGCCGTATTAAATCCGGAGCCCACCTTTACTTCTGAACACACTACAATCACACTATTATGCCACCACCTCCCCAGAATAATTTGGAGAAAGTCACAGAAGTGGCCACGTGGCCAGCTGTGGTGGCCAGCTCAGGCTACCCCCTTACATGTCGTGCAGAACTTAGAACCTTCCATGTCCCCGTCCCCCAGAACCACGATCCTCCCTGGCCTTCCTGGGCATCCCCCTGCCTCCCTGTTTCTTCAAGGATATCCTCTGCCCCTCACTTGCCTGGCCCCAGGGGCTAGACGCACACAGCATTTCCTCCTTGGACCTCTGTGCCAGCTGTGCACCACCACTCCCAGTCTTAGTGGTCACACAGTGTGCGTCAGTGGGGATTAGAGATCAAAACCAAGTCCTTGGGCCTGCTAGACAAGCACTTAGCCATCAGCTACCTTCCCGCACCCTCTGCATTGGTCTTGATGCCACTCCCTTGCTTGGTGACAACCACTCTACAGGAAGTCTTGGGCTCAGACACTGTGAGGACTGACACTCTAGTTTTCTTTTTTTTTTTTTTTTTTTTTTTTCACACTAGTTTTCTGCTCAAGATTTCTTAGGCTATTCCAATCTGTTGTGCTGATCCTCCAGTTTTAGGATTGTTTATTGGGGTTCTGTGAAGACTGAAATTAGAATTTGATAAGGACTGAGTTCAATCTAGAAATTGCATTTAACAGTATGGAAATTTCTATATAAATTCTTCCAACCCATGAACATGAAAAATCTTTCTAGTTTTGAGTCCTTTCCTCAGTGTTTTGTAATTATCACTGCAGAGGTCTTTCACTCCCTTGGTTAAGTTTATCACTAAGTTAAGTTGTTTTTCTGTAGCTACTGTAGATGGAATTGCTTTTATAATTTCTTTCTCAGCAAGTCCATGGCTCATGTGTAAAAAAGCTACACGTGGCTGTATTTTTATTGGTTCTGACTAGTTTGCCAAATTCATTTATCAGTTCTAATGGTCTTTTCCAGGAGTCTCTAGGCTTTCTGTATTTAGTCTTGTCCCTGTGCACAGGAAAATGTGACCTCTTCCCTTCCTAGTCACGTGCCTTCCATTTATTTGATTTTCTTAAGTGCTCTAGCTGGAATTCCAGGACTCGAATAATGAAAAATGCACATTCTTAACTTCTTTTAGATCTTAAAGAAAGTGGCTCTAAGCATGGTGGTATATGGATGTAACCCCAACACTCTGGGAGACCAAGGCAGGAGTATGGAAAGCCAAAGCCCAGCCTGGAAAACTCAGCAAGACCCTGTTTCAAAAAGGCCCTTGGTTCTGACCCCCAGTGTTGTATGGAAGGGAGGAGGGGAGGCGAGGGGCCTGAAATATTGGTGTACAGTCTGGGTTTCTGCTGTATCCTAGTCTAGCTTTGGTGTCAGGGCAATGCTGGCCTTGTCTAGTGGCGAGTTCCTCCCACCTCAGTTTTTGAAATACTTGGTAGTGGATTGGGGTCCATTCTGGCAGCTTGGCAGATTTGGGCTGTGAATCCACCTGGCCCTCAATTTCTCCTTCCTGGGAGAATTGTCATTACTAATTAAACATGGTCGCTAATTATCAGTCTGTTCATATTTCCCATGTCTCCATGGTTTAATCTGGATAGGTTACGTGTCTACACATGTACCCATGTCTTCTAGACTTTTCAGTTTATTGGCTTACTGTTATTCACAATATGCCCCAAAGATTGCTTATGTTATTGTTGTATCAGTTGTAATGTCTCACCTTTCATCTCTAAATTTTGTTTTTTGGAGGTCAGTTTTCATCTTTAGCTTGGTAAGACTAGGTAAAGATTTGTCCAGTTTGGTTTTCTTTTCGGAAAACCAGCACTTTATTTCATTGATCATTTGGATATGTTTTAGCCTCTATTTTTTATTTCTATTTTGATATTTGTCATCTGTGCTTGTACTGACTTGGGACCTGGGTTTGCTGTAGGTGTTTATTGCCATAACTTTCCCACTTGGTACTTTTCAGTTGCATTCCACAATGTTTTAGTATGTTTCAGGACATTTTAAATTTCCCTTTATGGTTTTAATGGCCCATTTTTCGTTTAATAACTTGTTGTCTAATTTCTAAATTGTGCAAAATTTTAAAATTTATTTCTTTTTTTTGTCTTTTTGAGACAGGATCTCACTATGCACTTCAGGCTGGCCTTGAGCTCACTTTTGTAGCCCAGGCTGGTCTCCAACTCACACCGATCCTCCTGCCTCAGCCTCCTGAGTGCTGGGATTACAGGCATGTGCCACCACGCCCGGCTAAAATTTATTTCATTCATCATTTCAGTTTTATTCCAGGTTTATTCTGTTGTGGTGCATGCCATTTGTTATGGTTTGCGTTTAGGTGCCCCCCCCCCCAAAGCTGGCTTTTGGAATTTGTAATTGATTAAAGTGGGTATGGGTGCTGAGCCTCCCCTGAGGCAGGTGATTTGCATTTCAGTGTAAGGGAGGAAGAGAAGTTAGCTGCTCCAGCTGCTGCTGGCTCTCCTTTCACTCTTGCTCTTAGCCACTGCCATGAAAGGTTGCCCTCTGCCCTGTGCTTCTCTGCCTTGGAGCCAGCTGAATATGGACTGAAACCTCCAGTAACTGTGAGCTAAATAAACCTTTCCTTCCTTCATTTTGACTGTCAGGTATTTGTCTCAGCAGAGAGAGAAGAGTAACCAAGACACCATTCATAAAATCATTTTGTCTTTTCATGACCGATTAAGCCTTATTCTCGGCCTTCGTCTGTGACCCACGATGGAGCAGGCAAATGTGTCTTCTGCAGCCACTGGGTGGGATATTCTGTGAACACCTCTTGGGGCCACTTTCATTTGTGATGTTTTCTGGCTGACTTACTTGTATCAATGATCTGTCCTTGGATGAGAGTGGAGGGTTGCAATCCCTGGATATTATCATGTCCTAGCCTGTCTCTCCCTTTAAAGATCATGTTTGTTTATCAAAGTTGTGGTCAAGTAGCAGGTTCACATGTATTGGCAATTGCTAGATCTTAACTTGATCCTTCAGTCATTATGCAGAGACCTTTGTGTCTACTTTTAAAGTCTTTATCTTCATATCTATTTTCCTGGTGTGATCAATGGGCACACACACACACGTAGGTTCTTCCATCTGCTCTTGGCCTGCGCTTGTGTGTGTCTTCACTGACGGAGCAAGTTCTGCAGGCAGCAAGTCCTGGATCCTGCTGTTCTAGCCATTCAGCCGGTTTATATCTATTAATCAAACAGCTTGGTTCATTCCCTTCAATGTTTCTGCGGATGTGTAAGAAGGACCGCTGTGTCTTTACTGCTTTTCTTCTGTTTTCCTTGGCTCTCCCTTGGTCTTTCATTCTTCTCTTGTGGACTTTGTGTTGGGGAAGCATGCCCGTATTCACAGACTGCTTTCCCCTCTTCTCTGTGTGCTCACCCACTGGTGAGCTTGCCACTCAGCATGTCTTCTCCACAACAGTTGTTTTCTTCATCCCTGCATGTAGGCTGTTCTGGTACAGAAGAGCATGGGGCCTTTCCGGAAAGCTAATCAGGTTAGGTCACTTCGCTCTCCTGCTCAGTGTCTGAATCTTTCTCATTTTAGTGTTATGGTTTGTGTCCAGGTGTCCCCCCAAAGCCTCATGCAGTCATGGGGCAGCTTCTGGAATTTGTAGTTGGTTATTGTGGGAATGGGTGCTGCACCTCCCCTGGGGCAGGTGATTTGCATTTCAATGTAAGGGAGGAAGAGTAGTTAGCAGCTTGAGCTGCTGCTACCTTTCCCTGCTCTCTTGCTCTTGCCCACCACCATGGAAGGCTGCCCTCTGCCATGTGCCTCTCTGCCTTGGAGCCACCTGAGTATGGACTGACACCTCCAGGAACTGTGAGCTAAATAAACCTTTCCTTCCCTCATTTAGAGTGTCAGGTATTTGTCCCAGCAGCTGGAGAAGAGTAACTAAGACAGTCAGAACCCAGGTCTTCCAGAAGATCCAGAGGGTCCGAGCGGGCTTCCGCATCTCCATGTTCATCTCATTTCTTTTTTTTTTTTTCTTTTTTTTTTTTTTTTTTTTTTTTTTTTTTTTTTTTTTTTTTTTTTTTTTTTTTTTTTTTTTTTTTTTTTTTTTTTTTGTCTTTTTGAGACAGGGTCTCACTATGCAGTTGAGGCTGGTCCTGAGCTCACTTTTTGTAGCCCAGGCTGGTCTCAAACTCGCACCAATCCTCCTGCCTCAGCCTCCCGAGTGCTGGGATTACAGGCCTTCATCTCATTTCTGCTCAGACTCCCTCTGCTGTCACTGTCCCCACACCACACCTGCTTCCTGGAAACATTTCCTGCCTTAGCTTAGCATGCACCATCCCATAGTATATTTAATTTCCTATCTTGCTGACAACCTGCCAAAATTTAGACCTGAGAGAAAAAGTGTTTTCTTTTTTGTTTACGGAATGTAACTGTTATCTGACCCATAGCGGCAAATATCCATTGAATTAGTGAATGAAGTCAAATGAATGAATGATGATGTCATTGGTCCCTCGTGGTGTTTCTGTTTGTTCCATACCAAGTGCATTTTCAAGAAAATGTTATACCAAAAAAATTACCATGATTGGGCTGGAGCGATAGCTCGGTGGTCTAAGCGCCTGCCTGGCAAGCTCAAGGATCCCAGTTCAGTCCCTGGCAGTACATGCCATGCTGGCCCTGGAACTCTGGGCATGCTGTACCAGCCCTGAAAACAGGCATGGTAATACCCATCTGTAACCTTAGCTCTGGGCATACTGAGTCAGGAGGATTACTATGAGTCTGAACTGCATAGTGAGACCCTATATCCAATAGATAAACATTTTAAAAATAATAAAGCAAAAATAATTTTTTTTTAAAAAGAAAGCTACCATGACTATTTTATACACTGGCCATATTCAAATGTCTTCTTCATATAGACAAATAAACCAAAAACAGCTTTGGATGCTATTGGAGGTTTAGACACAGCTGCAGTCACCCTTGTGCTGAGGGGTTCGGTCTGTCCGCAGGTCCTGGAGCTGCAGAGCCCACCGCGGGCCAGCGTGGTGGTGAAGGACTGCGTCCGCGCCTGCCTGGACTCCACCTACAAGTACATCTTTGACAACTGCCACGAGCTCTACATCCAGCTCATAGAACCGGTAAGAAAGATGTGCGTTTTCTGACCACTACTTTTCTGTTCCTGATATTTGCCTCCATAAATTAACGATGACGCTAAGAGGGAAATTGTGCCCACTCACCTCTGTGTTAGCCGCTGCTGGACAATGTCCCTGTTCCCTGCTGAGCGTCCCTTTCGTACAGGTGAACTCACTCGATTCTCTTTACGCCAAGGCTGGCTTGGGTGCAGTAAGGGTAGGGATCACTGCGCAGGGTCTCCATGTTGGGAATCAGCTCTGTGAGAAGCCAGCTCTCCCAGGTCCCATGGTGGCTGAGGGGCAGATCAAGACCAGGCGGGTGAAGGCCGGCCGCACCTGCTCTGGCATTGGTCCTGAGTCTAATGCTCCCCATATCATTTTACCTCATGAAAGAGGTGGAAGGATACTTTTCTATGGAGCAAGGTAATGAAATTATTGTAATGTACATTTTTATTAAGAAATATTTCAGAAATACAGAAAAAAAAAGTGAGTCAGCTAGGCACATGCTTCCCACCTGGAGAGGCGGAGGTCTGCATCGACAGTGTTTGGTCTTCTCGTGCTGTTCAGAGGACCCCCATGGTGGATGCGCCCTGGCGTTTCCCTGCCTACGCTGTCCAGGTGTTGCCCGCTCTTGCAGAAATGACCAGGCCATTGTACTAGAGAGCAAGCACCCTTGTGGACCCGCCCATGGACTTCTGGCTTACTGTCTATGGATTACCTGTGGTTTCTTCTTTAGATTTGGAAGAAATTAAGTTATATGTAGTAGTATTTTTAGGTTGTCCTACTAGTGTGTGTCTGCAGGGTGCAATGACTGCTCTCTTCCATGTGCTCCACACACCCCGGACCTGCTCGCCCTTTCTCCACCCCACCCCTCGGTCCCTTTCCCTTTAGCAAAGGCTCTCCTGCCGTCCCAGTTCTCCATCTTGCTCTTCATTTGCCTGTGCGCTTCTCATACGAGAGAGGCCACACCACACTTGAGCCGCGCCTCCTCTTTATCTATTCCACTTAGCAGGACAAGCTCAAGGAGCCTCTGTTTCCTTATAGATGACTCAGGTTTAGCCTTCTTTTGGGCAGATTGGCACTCTGTGGAGTATAAAATTACCTGCTGGTACTTTGCTGATTTTATTCTCCAGGACTGCTTGAATTTTACCTACTATGCAAAAAGCCCTAACCACATTTGCACGTCATCCTTTGTGGGCTACGTGGCCTTGTGCGTGCTCCCCTCCTCATGGCGTGACTTCCTGTTGGCACTGGGGCTATACATGCATGCTCCGATCTACATGTTGCCACTGCAGCTGTCAGCTGGCATTCGGGGTTGACTGCAGGCCCCCCAGTGCCCATTCCCTTGTACCCCTATATGTGCATGACTGTGTGTCGCCCACAGAAGCTTTGGGTCACATGGGCAGGGCAAGTGCCAGAGACAGCATTGGGGTGAAAGCATCAGTGCTGTTCCACACAGCACTGAAGTGGGTGTGTCCTGGGCCAAGGTCCCTTTCTGGAGCCACTGGTTTCTTTATATAACAGGAGGAAAACAAATAATACTGACCATCGGGATTGTATAAGGAAAGCAGAGCATGGCTCCTCACAGGGTTTATCAGCTGTGCTCAGGGCTCCCAGTGTAAGAGCCTTGTACTCTGGACTCCTGGGCGTGCGAGTGGCTGTGGTAGCACCACTGGCTTGCTTTTTGTGGCTTCCTGTTGTCTTTATTCTCTGAAGAATATTCTATAGTTTTAACATCCCTGTCTTTATTTTACCTAAAGGATAAACTACTTCCTACACAGAGCCAAGAGGCCGCAGTAGTAGGTGAGGGGCAGCACTCCCTGGAGAAAAATGACTTCAGGTCCCCTCAAGGGTCAGGGGCTCCAAGAAGCTCATCTCTGATAGACTGGTGCTGAGGGGAGCCAGGCGAGAAAATCCAGCTGGGCAAAGCAGAGGAAGGAAGCCCTGTGTGGCTCAGAGTATGGCTGACATACCTGGAAGGGAGACCTGGGCAGTGCGGACATAGCAAGGTGACAAGATTGAGTGGTGTAAAGATTGGTGCAGAGGCCTCAGAGCTGAGGTCCAGGTACACAGAGGGCATGGAGTGGGGGGGAGGGGGGTCCGAGCACAGCTACCCAGGAGAGAATCTCTGTTGCCTGACCTATTAATCCACAGCCAGGGAGTGAAGCAGACGGCAAAGCACACTGGTTCCCTAACCTAGTGTCTCTTGGCACAAGCACAATCGTGAGTAAGCCAATTAAACAGTTGCTTGCTTGCTTTCTACCAGGAATTGAACTCGGGATCTTGTGTTTGCCAGGCAGGCGCTGTGCCCCTGAGCTATATCCTAGCCCTAAGCAGTTTGTTTCTATACAGAAACCTTATAGGCATTGCCTATAAATCAAGCACTCCTTTGCCATGTGTGCCATGCATGACAAAATGTAAACAGATTGTAGCATAGCTCTACAAATCAGATGTAGATTACTATTTTCTAACTTGCTTTCAGAAGTAGATATTTACAGACTCTGTACTGAATAGTTTTCCTTCCAGGTAGATAAGAAGTCTTGTCCGTGGAGAGTGCTTGGAGCTAAGCTCTGTTTACAAGACTCGGTCACGGGCATGGTTATCACCGGCAGCTCTAGGGGAGGGCCTCAGGGTCTGAGTGACAGGGCAGACCAGGGCTTCACATCCCACTCTAGGTCCATGGAAGGAGCAGCCCCAAGACCAAGCAGTGCTCCCCTCCATGGACATCCACTCCCCTCTCCCTCTAGCTCCTGACTGTGTGCTTTTACATCACACATCTGACCTGTCTCCAGATTTTGCCTACAAAACCAGCACCTCCGTTTCGGGCGCATGTGGGGTTCACCATGTTGCCAGTTTCACATTTCTCCCCACTACTCACTGAGGTCATGAGTTCTCTTCTCTGTGGCTGTCCACATTTTCACCCCAGCCATCAGGTCTGTGCCCAGCAGAGCAGCAGGAATCAGCCTTCCCAGTCTTAAGTCTCAGAGGGTGACCCGCCTGCCTCGCATTCATGTGCAGCATGGCCCCCAAGTTCCTGCGGCCAGGCTCCTGTCCCCTGAACACCCCACTGGCCACCCCCCTTGAGGCAGGACTCTGTCCCAGCCCACAGCACAGCATCATGGACAGGCTGCCCCATGCCGCAGTGGCAGCCTAACCTGTGCTGATGCTCAGTACAGTTCAAAGTAGAACTGCCGACTGACCGTGAGTGAGTAGGCATGGAATTACTTTGGAGGACACAAAAGAATCTCTAGGTGCTAGTGGAAAGGATGCTTATTCCCAGTGGACTGTGCTGCCCTGGGGCATGCAGCCAGCCTGGGGCAGTGAGGCCCAGGCAGGAGCTAGGAGCCCCATTCCCAGCCCCAGCCTGCAACGTCTTCCCGCTCTCTGCTCCGCAGTGACAGTGAGGCTGCTGCTGCTGGGAAAGGTCACCTTAAGAGCAGCACTCTTTGGATATTTTTAAGAAATTATCCCTTACTGCATGAAGCCACTGACAGTAGAGATTTGTCTGTTGCCACAGCATAAACTGAATTATTTTGACTAATTCATCTTCAAATCCAGCCCACCTGTCATAGCAACTCTTTAAGGCGTAGCCATTCTCTCAGAGTTGAACCCCCAGGTCTTCGCCTCAATCAGAAGCCCTGCACTGCCGAGCCCTGACTGCCCTCCCTCCCTTCCTCCCTGCCCCATCTCCATCAAGCTGCATCTACTGCAGCACCCTATGCTCTGTGGTGTCTCTGCTGTGGTACGTCCCCCCCTCACTAGCACACCCGCCCAGGGTAACAGCCACCCAGGGTAACACCTGCCCAGGAAGCCTAGGTGACCTTTCCAGCAGGCCTAGGTGTGTCTGCTCCCTCTCTGCATGTCCCCAACAGTGTGTGACATGCCACTCATTAGACCTGTCAGAAGATGTCTGTCTCACCTGTCTTTTCCCCTAGGCTGTGAGTTTCATCTTTGATTTTCCCCTGCACCGGGTGTACTTAACTCCAAATAGGGTGAGACATAGACTAATTTTCTAATAGAGGGGCTAGTAAGATAGCTTGGCAGACTAAGCACCTGCTTAGGTAGGCAGAGGGACCAGGATTCAATCCCTGGCACCATATGCAGCACAGGCCCTTCCCCCTGGCATGCTGAGACAACCACCAAGACTGTGCATAGTAACACACACCTGTAATCCCAACACTGGGGAGGCTGAAACAAGAGGATCACTACAAGTTCAAGCTGCATGGCAAAATCCTGATCCAACTACATTAAAATAAATACATAAGTATATAAATAAATCAGACAAGCTCTATAAAAACAGCATCTCCTCAATTGGCGATGTGTGGTTTCCTTCAAAGATATGATTTAAAGGCCTACAGTCAAGCACAGGGTCTCTAGCCCCTGAGCTCAGCCCTGGCTCTGCTTCTCAGTCTCGTTGCCTTAGCTGAAGCACTTATCTCTCTACACCTCAGAGTCATCTCAAGGCAGAGTTTCTGCTTCTGCATTATCCAAGCACCCTCTGGATGGTACAGTCCATGGCAGTAGAACTCAAGAATGGCAAGGCCATTAGGCACAGTGCGGTTCCAATCATTGAAGTGTGGAAGCATGCATTCTCTCTACCAAGGAATTATGAAGAACCATCTAAAAGTAAAATCCTCAGAATAAAACAAAGAGAGTTATTTTGTAGAAAAGTCAACATAGTTGCACTTATGAAAGGAAAGAATACAGACATGGGCCGCCACTTTCAGTCAGCGATGTCCTTCAATCACTGACCTGGGCTGACCCACCTGACTCCATGTTTGTTGTTCAGTGTAGCCTAACCTAGAGCCCAGGCATGCCTGTACAGACAGAACCGATGGTCCCCCACACAGAGATTCACAGGACATCAGTCTGTAACCAGGTGAGAGATTCACTCAGCAGACATTACCCAGGATTGTCTGTGTCAGGCTCAGGAGTAGGTGCTGTGGCATCTCAGGCACAAAATGATAATTTTTAAAATCTTTTCTATGTATTTGGTACAGGATCTCACTATGCAGCTTATATTCATAGTAATCCTCCTGTTTTCAGCCTCCCTAGTGCTGGAATTACAGTCATGTGTCACAATGCATGGTCTCAGTGTCTGGCTCAGCACACCTGGGGGCAGGGCCAGCACAGCATATGGTGCAAGGGATTGAACCCTGATCCCTGCCCTTTCCTAAGCAGGTTCTTAGTCCACTGAGCCATCTTGCTAGCCCTAAATAAAATTTCTTAATATTTAAAAATTTCAAACAGGCTTAAAAATGTTTTACCTTATCCTTTCCTAGAATCTCTCTAATCTAGAAATGGAAAATCAGTAATCCAGTGGCTACTTTAGGTACATGGGAGGCCGGTAAGAGAAACAAGTTGTGTAATACACACGTGGAATATCACCAATTCTAAAGACATAGATTTTACTAAGATCAATGTAAAAAGTTCCTCTGGAAGAGGAGCAGGATAGCCAAGACTGTCTTCTAAAATGCATTTTAAAGGAATATCCCTTAGCTAATGCCACAGCGGCACTAAGTTCTCCGGGAAGAAGTTAATAAGAGAACTTTTTTCTATAGACCAAAGAAGGCTTATCAGTTAATTTCTGTGTTCCTATTGATGCCCTATATTGGCTCAGGAACTTCTTTATGCAGACAACGCACAAGAAGATGTAGAAAACAAAAGAATTCTCTTTGATATATCACTATAGTAACTTTAAATAGTTTGCTAAAGTTTAAGTAGTGCATTGAATGACTGCCTAAGCACATTGTACTAAGATATGTCTTACCCGAAACACACCTACACTTTTAATTTTAAAACACATCTGGTTCTGGCCATTAGACTAACAGCAAACCTCTCAGCAGATACCGTACAGGCCAAACACGAAAGGGTTACACACTCTACATCCTAAAAGAAAATTACTACAAAGAGCACTGTCCCAAGCAAGTTGACCCTTAAGATATTACAGAAAAATGAAGTCTAGTCAAGACAAGCAAGAACTGAGAGGATCCATGACCACTAGACTAGTCTTAACACTTAAAGAATCCCTATATCTAGAAGTGAAAGAAATGTATCTGCCAGTATAGAAGCATAGGAAAGCATAAATCCTGCAAGAAGAGTAAGCATACAAAGGAGAAAAGGAGAAGTTCCAGGCATTATTAATATAGGCAACCTCAAACAAAGATGAACAAGAGAGGAAGTGTAGAACAAGGCATGACTAAAACTAGAATGTAATTAATAAATGAACAAGTCCTTCTCTATTGATGATAACCTGAAATGTAAATGAACTAAATTCTCCAATTAAAAAACATAAAAGGGCTAAATGAATAAAAAAAAAAGACCCAGTAGTATTTTGCCTACAAGAAACCTACCTCTCAAGAAAGATACCCAAAGACTGAAAAATGGGAGGATGGAAAGTGATTTTTCAAACAGAAGCATTCACAGGTAAGCAGGTGTGACTAAACTTAAATTTCACAAAATAGACTTTAAGATCAAAGCTATAAGAAAAGACAAAGTCACTATATCACGTTCAAGGAACCGATTCAACAAGCATGCATAATGACCATAAATTCACGTGCACTGATGTTGGTATACCAAATTTTACAAAAGAAGTACTGTTACAGCTGAAAGGACAGATAGTCTCCAATATGATAACTATGGGATTCTTCAACAACCCACTTTCATCAAGGAACAGATAAGCCATAAAATAAATCAGCAAGAAAACATCATAAGCAAACGACACTGTAGAATAAATGCACTTAGCATTTATAAAACATTCTATTTTTTAATATATTTAGTACAGGGTCTATAGGGTCTCAGATCAGACTCATGAGATCAGACTCATGGCGATCCTCCTGTTTTCAGCTTCCCAAGTGCTGGGATTACAGGCGCACCCTCCACACCCAGTCTCAATCTCCATCTCAGTGAACTCCAGGGGCAAGGCCATCACGGTGTAAAACATTCTAATCAGTAGCTAGAGAATACACATTCTTTCCATTGGTGCATGAGCATTCCTCTGAAATATGCCATATACTAGTCTTAGCAAATTCACAACATTAAAATTCCATCCTGTATCTTTTCTGATTTGAATAAATAAGACTAGAAGTCCACAAAATAAGAAATCTTAGAAATTGTACCAATTCATAGAAACTGAAAAATTAGGTTCTTGATGAAATCAAAAGGAAAGTTTTAAAAGTTCTCCAAATGGAAATGGAGACTCATTATAACAAAAGCCATCAGACGTAGCAAAAGCAGTACTCATGGAGAAGCATATATTAGTAAGTACCTAGACTCTCACAATAGAAAGCCTTTGTGCCAGGGAGATAGTTCAGCAGCACATGCACCTGCCTGGTAAGTACAAGATCCTGAGTTCAATCCCCAATACCAAAAAAAAAAAAAAAAAAAAAAAAAAAAAAAAAAAAAAAAAAAAAAAAAAAAAAAAAAAAAAAAAAAAAAAAAAAAAAAAAAAAAAAAAAAAAAAAAAAAAAAAAAAAAAAAAAAAAAAAAAAAAAAAAAAAAAAAAAAGAAAGAAAGAAAGAAAAGAAAAGATTCCAAATACTCTAAGAGCTTAGAAAAGACAGAACCCAGGCCCCAAGCTAATGAAATGAAATTAGAGATATCAATGCAGAAATATATGAAATAAAGACTGAAAAAACTACAAATGATCAATAAAATCCTACATTGGATTTCTGAAAAGATAAAATCAGCAAACTTAACTACAGTAGCCAAAAAAAAGTGGATGACACAAATAAATAAAATTAAAGATCAAAAATAGATATTACAACTGAAAAATATATTACTATGAAAATTATATCAGTAAACACTATTTTGAAAATTACACACTGGAATCTGGAAAACCTAGAAGAAATAAATACATTTCTGGGTTTGTGATCACACAGTTGTGCCCAGTGAACAGACCAACAAGTACACAGAGGGTTCACAACTAAAGAGTCACCCAACCAAACAAGAACACGGGCTGGGATGATTTTGCTGCTGAACTTCACCAAATTTTAAAGAAAAATTAGCACCAACTCTCAAATTATCCCAAATTCTTTCAAACTCATTCTCCTAGACTTTAGTGATCCTGTTACCAAAGCCAGAAATAAATATGACAAAAAATAGAAAACTATAGAAATGTACCCTTGATGAATGCAGTTGGCTCACTCACACCCTGCTAAATGGACTAACAAGCCAAGAACCCCAGAAAGCTGCATTCCACACAGGTTATTTGGGTGGCGTTGGATGTTGGTCCCGAGTTACATTAAATAGAACTTTATTTCTGTCTTCTCTGATTTCTTGGTGCTTTTTCTCATTCTTTTCCTCTCAGTGATTATCTAGAGAAAAGGAAACATCACTGAAAATTCTGTTTTAAAAAGAACTGTAGTGGGCCAGCCAGATAGCTCAGCAGACTAAAGCGCCTGTGCAGCTGCCTGGGTTCAATCCCCAGACACCTGGGTTCGATCCCCAGCATGCTGTGCCGGCCCTGCCTCCCTGGGGCACACTGAAATAGCTACTGAGATTGGGCGTGGTGGTGCACTTGGGAGGCTGAAAACAGAAGGATCACTGTGTGAGACCCTGTATACCCTCTATTAAATACGTAAAAAAGAATAAAAAGTTTTTAAAAATCTCTAAAAAGAACACTATTATGTAAAATGTCTGCCGAGGGCCTATTTTTGTCTAATAGTCCATGGTATTTTCTAAGACTTAGGCTCCTCTTTCCCAGCTTCCCAAAAGTTCCAGAACTCTTAATAAGCTCGTGTCTCAGAGGACAATGATAGACCTCACCTTGGCATTAGTGAGCGCTCGTGACACCACACAGCAGTCAGGGTCGAGAGCGGGCAGCGGGCCAAGCAGACAGCAGGCCTGCCGGGCAGGGAGCTCCGCACCTCCATCCAGGATCACCTCCCGCACACAGGCGGCTATAGGCAGCGGGTGGCCGGAAGGGCTCTTTCCGGATGTGTGGCAGGCAGGGTGAAGCCTTACGACTCTGATTTCGGCCATGGTTCTGTGCTCGCCTGTTAGAAGCAGCAAAGTGATAGAGCAGGCAGCACTTCTCTTCTCTGTAAAACACAACACCTTTTCTATGAGCTTCCGGGTTAGTGGGTCACAAAGCTAGGAGATCCTTGCCTGAAAGTACCCTGCACGCTAGTAAGCGTTTCACATGCAACTGTGAAACGTACTGCAAGTGTTAAGCTGGAGGCAGACCACGAGGACAGAGCTCCAGCTACGGACTGTGTCCTCGGGAATCAGTACAATGGAGGTCTTGGGTTAAAAGGCTTGGGGGAAATTTTCAACAGAGCTCTCTGTAAGTCCAGCATCAAGGCTCTGAGGAAGGGACCAGCACATTTCTTCATGAGATTCCAGGATCCATGTGTGGTTACATTTGCAGTACTCTTTAAAATCACTAAACTTTCCAGAAAATACCAACACTGTTAGCTTCATTGCTTTAAGTTTTGGAGTGTATATAAAAATATGTACAAGCAGCACACTCCCTGTAAGAATATTCTTGGCTAGACTGAATCATTTCCTTTTATCATCATTGTAAACAACAAAATCATAACATAGTGTTGCATTAATGAAATGTGATTTATGTGCTGATTATATAATGTCTGTCATGTTTTCTGCTTAGTGTCAGGATTCTCCTGAAGGCCCCAACTCTTTAGAGCAGCATCAGATGACATCAGACAAAGCCACAACAAACCACGGCCTTGCCACCTTGTGGAGCATGAATTGGCTTAGCTATCCATCACCACACGTGGGGCAGCACACGTTCTGTAATACAAGGTCAAGGCGGTGGGCCACAGTGCTCTGCAGCTGGGACCCTCAGACCCTGTGCACCACAGGCAGAAGGGCCTGGACACTGACAAAGAAATGACCATCCCCTCCTCTGTGCCCTTGATGCTTTCATTTCCTAAATGTGTTACACATCTCTCCATAGAGAGACTATTTCCTTGCCTATCTTTAAAGTCCCATATCAAGAATTCAGTCTGTAGGAGCCAGGTGTGGTGGCGCACGCCTGTAATCCCAGCACTTGGAAGGCTGAGGCAGGAGGATCAGTGTGAATTCAAGCCCAGCCTGGGCTACAAAAGTGAGTTCAACACCAGCCTGAACTGCACAGTGAGACCCTGTCTCAAAAAAAAAAAAATTCAGTGTGCATCCTATACTGTTGCTTTTGAAGCCTTACTCAGTAAAATCTATCTTTGAGCTACTCTTTTTCTTTCCAGGCAATAGGCTAACCATCCAAAGCATTTCAAATCATAGAGGGAGATGGGTTCTGGAGTCTCCATCCCACATGAGAACAGGATTTTAAAATTATTAGCTCCTTCACACCTATACAAAAATTCAAATTTGTTATACTGCATGCCAAGCCCTGTAAGAGTAAGGGAAGGAGAAATAAATCAGACAACTGTGGTCCCCATTCCCATGGGATTCCCAGTCTAGCCAGACAGAGAAGCACTAAAACAATAATTATAGTAATCACACCAATAATTAAAACTGTGTCACATGCCAGGAAGAAAATACAATGTGGCATTACAGCGTTAATAGGAAGAGGCATCCAGTCTGGGATGTAGTGTGAGGAGAACTTGGAGTACCAGGGCTCATTCTGCAGATGTGTCCCCAGAAGGCCAGGGAAACCTTATGAACAAGGGAGACATGGTTCCACCTTCCTCTGGGGTCACATGTGGTAGATAACACCTGGACTACGATAAGCAGTTCTGTTTCTCCTGTCAACATAGAGGTGAGGTGAACCCCTTGTGCTCGCATCGCACTGCAAGGTAGACCACAGGGGGCAGCTCGAGCCTGTGGCAAATGCTCTGGCCTCACCTACCCCGCCAACCAGGGCTGTGTGGCTGGCCGACCTTACCTGAACCTCTGGTCCCTGTCCTGTCACTGTCCTTGTTTCCCACTGGCCTCCCAGGCTGCTCCCCTTTGACTTGGTGCATGATGCCCTCCTACCAAATCTTTAAATGTTAGAATCTTGGGATGTCACCCTTGGCCTCCACTCAAGCCACACCTGAGGGCCTCGGTCCTGGGCCTCACCCACAAGACAGTCCCTCAGGAAACCTGGAGGACGTGAGCAGCTTGGACCAAGGAGACAGCAGGGCAGCCCCAGCAGGTGTGCTTCTCTGCAGCACAGGCCAGTTCTCCCAGGTTTAGGGCAAGAGGAGCTCACCTGCTCCTGCATCACAAGAACAAAGAGACTGTCCCAGTCAGGTTGGTGGTGGGCCCATTTCAGGGACAGCTGAAGCTTTCAAGTGAGGCTCCTAGAGCCACAATGGAGCCCCAATCAGTGAAGAAGCAGCTGCAGCCTGGAAAGGCAAGCAATGCCTCTAAACCTCAGCCTCTTTGCTTGGTAAGGATAGTAACATTTGTTTCATGGAACTGCATGCGATGGTGTTTGCAAGTGGCCTTGCACATAAGAGTTCGGAGCAGCCCTTCCTTCATTCCACCAACCCTTGCCTGATCCTGCACTGAGCCAAGAGGCTATGCTGCAGTGCCATGTACTGGTGGGCGGTCGGGCCAGTCCTTGCCATGGCAGCCATCCCATGAGGAAAGCGGTCCCAGCAGCAAGATGCATGGGCTGCAGGCTGGCCGGGCCTCCCTAGAAGTAGAAGTGCCAGTGCTGCTGCTCATGCCTGTTTGCCTGGCCCCTTGCCACTCTGGGGACATAGGGATGTCCTCTGTGATCGCCCTGCTAGCACCGCTGCTGGCAGAGGTGCATTGTGCCAACCTCTGCTTTGATGGCCAAGTTCCTTTTGTGACAAGCCAAAGCAGCATCTTTGTGCAAAGGAGAATTTCAATGCTGCTGTTACCCAAGGAAAATGCCTTCATGCTGCTAGGGTTATAGGAGGCATTCAGGTACACCTGCCTCCGAGGTGTGTGTGTGTCTTCTTAGAGACAGCAGTGCACGAATCCCCAGAGAGACACAGGTGGGCACCGCCTCTTCATGCCTGCTCTACGTACTGCCCTGAACTTGGTTTCACTTAATAGATCCTTCATATGGCTCCATGTCTGTCTTTTCCTCTCACTGCTGTGTCAAAAGGCCCAATGCCCCAAGTTATGGATGGAAAGGCTTACTTAGCTCACAGTTTATAGAGATTTCAGTTCATAATCAGCCAGCTCCAAGGCATGGTAGTGCATGGCAAGGGGCAACAGCCCAAGGAGGCAGAAAACAGCAAAAGCAGCAAGCACCAAAAGGGTGAGAAGCAAGGTGCCTTTCCTCCCTCATATTGCAAGCAGGCTGCCACCCTGGCAGGTGGAGCTCTCGCAGCCTCTCCGTGCCTCCTTCTGTATGAGCTCCGGAGGTTACACAGGGAGAGCCTGGCCTTGTGTGGAGTTGCACGGGTAAGCTTCTGAACTTCTCAAGTGGACATAATGTATCAACCTGTAATATGTGACACAAAAAAGTATTCTTATCCTTTCTACAGACCTGTAATCCCTGCTGTCTGGGAGGCTGTCAGGAGAACCACAAGTTCAAGGCCTGTTCTTGCAATTTAGCAATTTATCTAGCAAAATAAAAAGAAAATGAAAAATAGTTGAGGATAGCTTACTGGAAAGGTCCTGGGTTCAATGTCTTGTGCAAAAACAAACTTCTATTTATGACTGCGTGGCAACCCATGGGTGGAGGCATCCAGATTTATTTAACCTGCCCCTACCCATGGCGATTGCAGGGCTTCTCATATGCAGTAATGCAACATTACTACAAAGCAATGTTGGTGCAAAATGCCCACAGTGACTTGTGAGCATATGGTCATTGTACGCAATTCCAAGAAGAATTATGATTTTTCCAGTTGTGAGACACATGGATGTGTCATTATCCTGTGAAGAGTCTCTTTTCAGTCACTGCAAACTTCTACAAAGTGTCTTTTTCTGTATCTCACCACATACTGTTCTGGTGTTTGTCTTAGTCCAATTGGGCTGCTGCTTCCTTTTTCAGCTGGGAGCTATACTGTATTAGATTTTTTCTATATTAGATTTGATTGGTACATCTTAGATATGTGTAACCATTATGCACATCATATGGGGCTGCTACCTTTAAAAAGCACCTGCATGAGGTGATTTGAAAGGTCATATATCTGCTTTTTGCTATTCTAGAGCTGGGAGCCTCTTACTAAGATGTCCGTGGATTTGGGCCTGGTGGCCCTACTCAGGCTCAAGCTAATGCCTTCTCACTGTGCCCCAAAGAAAAGTGGAGAGCTCCCCAGTAGAGCTTTATGTGGGGGCTGGGGCTCCCGGTGTGTCACCACCCACAAGCAGCTTCTCTGCACACTGCCTTCTGGCACAAGGTTCCAGCCCAGTAACAGGCAGGTGCTGATTAGGCTCACATTTCAGAGAAGCTGGCTTGTAGACTGTTTTTCTTGAGTTGATGATTATAAACATAGACGTTATTTAGGAGTTTCAGTGAATGTTTCTGTGATTATCAGTAAATTTAGCTACATTTCACAGTAAAAACCCAATGTCCAAGCAAGGTTTTGTTCACTTTTTATCTCCCAGTTTATGTACTTGGATCAGTAATATCAGTAGGATATGCTATATTTTATAGTGAGGACATTGTCTACTTTTCCCTGTAAGGGCTGCAAATATAATTCCTTCAGATTATGTCTATTGTATTTTTTTTCTTTTTTAAATTTTGTAGTATCAGATGTACTTGCTTACCTCTTGGAGAATCATGAAATCCTGTGCCCTCCCATCCTGACTTTGAAATCACTCAGAAAAGTCTCATGCTATCTCAAGGTTCTACCCAGAATGCTTTTAGTTGTTCGTGTTTAAGCACACAACTCACCTGGGATTCCTTGTGGTGCACGGTGTGGTGGAAACGTTGTCTTAAAGTACATGCTAAGGCAACTCTTGACAATGAGGCATGAATTATAGAACACAAGCAGATGAACAAATCATGTTTTTGCTTTGCGTTCCATTCATCCTCACACATGTGCTGAAGTGCTAGGGTGGGGGAGGCTTTCTCTTTTTCTTCTAATATCCAGCAGGCCTCTCTCTAAATTGTTTCCATGAAATATTAAATTGGAAAATGTTGTCAAGCTTAGCTTTAGGAAGAAAATGACTTTTTCGATCCTAAACTTATTACTTGAGAGTCTGCAAAAGAAGATAAGGACTCATTTCTTTTCTTTGTATTTCCATATACTTTAAGATCTCTGGTAAATCTTTCAAAAGACACAGCAGAATTTAAGAGTTTTCAACAGATTTATTTCAAAAAAAAAATCTTCTAGTCTATAAGGTTAGCATAAAAATAAAACTAGCAGGCATGAAATTTGAGAGGAAAGTGAGCTGTAGAGCTAATCCGCCAGAAAGCCAGGGGCGAAGCACAAGCAAGCAGTCCTTCTCCCCTGTCCTGCCTTCCTACAAACGTTCCCCACTGCATCAAGGGGAACCTTTATTTAACACACAGGCAGAACTGTGCAAGTGGCCCTGTCCCCCGCAGTGGCGGCAGTGGCCACGTGTATGTTAAGAAACCAGAAGTGAAGCTCTGCCCCTGAGCCCAGAAGTCCCTGGACACCATCCTCCCTGTCACCGGTGTCACCCACCTAGGTAGGGTGACCTCTGAGCCACAGGTTTGTGGATCAAAGCAGTGGACTCCCAAGTGTTCTCCCATGGATCTCAGGCCTGAGGCCAGATGCCATGGGCAGTGCTGCCCACACAGCTCCACGCTTTGCTTACAGCATTTATTCTGTGGTAGGGTCACAAAACAGAGCCACAGACCCAGCCCCATGTGTCCTGGGAACTTTGTAAAAGCATGGAGGGAATCCCTCGGTCCCTTGTCTCAGGCCTGAGAGCTGTGCAGGCCAGGGGAAGCCACTGGTCCCTGGGCAGCTTGGATGTGAAGGGGCAGCTGCACAAAAGGAGAGGAGTCGCTGAGGGCCTGTGGTCCTTAGGAGGTCAGGCACCTGGGGCCAGGACTTCTAAGACAGAAGAGAGGGATCAATGTGGTGGGGGATGGCAGTGCATGGTGAGAGACAGAGGCTCAGAGGTGCCAAGGATGGAGGAAGTACCCAGCTCTGCAGCCCAGGATGGGGCAGGGCGGGGATGAATGCTGGGGCACAGAGGCCAAAGCTGTACTGCCTAGGGGCCCGGTGGGATGGTTCAGTGGTCTAAAGCGCCTGCTTGTTAAAGCTTGGGCGACTTCAGGGCCCACGGTTTGATCCCCGGCACCACATGCTGTGCCAGCCCTGCCCTTGGGGCAGGCTGAGTCGGCCATAAAAATGAGTGAATAAACAAAGGTTCTGAAACAAGAAAAAAAAATAAATTTAAAAAAAATAAAAATAAAAAAAAACAAAGCTGTACTGCCCACCGTCGGCTGAGCCATCCATCCCACTGCAGTCCCTGGGCATAAGGACCTGAGTTTCAGGAACTACAGGGCCTTTCTGCTGGTGATGGGTGAGGCTGGGAAGGGACATCGACGGTTTGGAAGTTAGGCTCAGGGTCTGGATTTGTTCTAGAAGAAATGTGCAGCCTTTGAGGACTTCAAGCAGCAGCATGGCACCACCCGGGAGTGTCTGTGAAGATGGATCTGGCACCAGACAGAGCATTAATCAGAGAAGCAAGAGTGAAGCAAGGAAAGAAGCTAATAGGCTGTGTGGGTAACACAGGGTCTCACCACACAGCTCGGACTCATAATGATCCTCCTGTCTCAGCCTCCCCAGTGCTGGGATTACAGGTGTGTGCCACCACGCCTGGTCTTGGTGGCCAGCTCAGCATGCACAGGGGTGGGGCATGTGGTGCTAGGGATCGAACCCCAGTCCCTGCACTTGCCCAAGTAGGCACTTAGTCCTCTTACTGGCCCTTAACTGACTTGCTGTTGCTAAAGAAGTTACAAAAATCATAGGCCCTGCTCTGTGGTGAGAGCTGGGTAAGAGTAGTGTATACAGAAAGGTCAGATCTCAGCAGTTAGCAAATAGCCTCCAAGGTGGGGTCCTGGGCAACCGCAGCATCTGCAGCATGGTGGAGAAGCCGCTGGCAGTGCACCAGCAAGTCTAACAAGAGCCACGCACTGAGGCAGAAGCCGTCACGCTGGATGCATCTCGCACTGTGGTTGGAATTCCACCCACTCAGCATGGGTGCGCTGCTCATCTGCTGCGGATTATCACCCAGGCCTGACCTTTATCGCGGAGGACAAAGACATGGGAAGCAGAGCTCTTTCTGCTTAATGTGTGCGGGGTGAGCTGAAAAGGAATCAGATCCAGGGTGAGCAAAGTAAGTGCTTGTATGTCTGTGGTTAGAGATGACAGTGCAGGGCTTGTTATCTGTAATGGGGCTGGGCCTCGGGGCGTTCCGTGGTCACCTAAGCGTTAGGCAGGAAAATGACCTGAAATGAAAAGAAAAATTAAATTGCAAGAAGATAATTCAGCTCCCAAGATTAAAGTCATATTTTATTTGTAAGTAATTACGCTCGGGGCTGCTGTGGGAGAGGAAGACATTGGCTTTCGGGGCCACCCTGCGCCCTCTGGGTTGAGGGGTTCCTGGGGTGTTGGTCTGTTCCTCCGTCTGGGAGGCCTGAGCCCCCAGTGCTGCTTACACATATGGAGATTCTTCTTGGACTACCTTCCCAGCCACAGGGGGTCTGTGCTTCCAGGGAGCTGATGATGAAAGATAGCAAGAGTTCAGTTTTGTGACATTTGGGGGGCAGGGAACAAACTCATTTGAATCTGGAAAACAACATCAGAAACCTATACAGAAAATAGAACTTACCTATGGCTCACCCCACCCCAAGCAGAGACCTGACTGGACTGGTTGTCCAGGGCTCAATGGAGCAGTATTGGCGCAACTGGTGTCTGGAGTTTGTGGGGGCAGGGGTGGGCCAGGGGTAGGGATGGGACAGAGGTGAAGATGGGGGAGGAGCGTAAGGGTGCAGGGGTCATGCAGGGATGGGGAGGGGTGTAGGAGTGGAATGGGGTCAGCTGTGCACCACTGGACCCTCAACTGTGTGGGGCTTCCTGCTCAGAGGGCACCCAAGGGTGCTGTGGGCTGGACCCAAGGCCCCTGCCCTGGGTCATAACCACTGTCAGGTCAATGTGGCTCTGAATCTGTGTCCCTTCCCAGTCTCGCCCATCACCAGGAGAGAGGCTACCATGTGTAGTTCCCAAAACTGAGGAAGCCCAAGTGGATTTGTGATTGCCACATTAGCTGTGATCCTGGGGACACAGCTGCTAGGATAGAAGAAACCATGTCCCTCTGGTCAGCACTGTCCTAACACATTTCCTAGGCTCCCCACTTGTGCCTCACCTCCAGCCTCCCCCAAAACCCATGCCCAGAAAAAGTAGAAGGATGGCAAAGTGCCATGCAGGGTCTCGGGACTTAGGGTACCTGCCTGCAGCCTCCTCAGATTTCCTTCATAACTTGGCAGATCTGGATCGTAGCTCTGCTTTGTGTTTTATCTGAGATTCATCACCCTGTCCAATTTCAGGTCACCAGGGTCAGAAACATCTGCTCTCCAAACATTAGGTTCTGTTTCTCTGTGCACACACGCACGTGTACACACACACACACACACACACACACACACACACACACACACGCACATGCACATTCCCAACTGGAGCATGTAGCTTGTTGTCCTGCTTGATGTCTCCAGCCCACAGGGTCTGTGTGCTAGGACATTAGTTACTGAATAATACTTTTGAAAATGAGTAACTTTGACTCAGGGTACTATCTGTAATTGAGAAAAGTCAGCGTTTGCTACAAGAAACAACCCCAACATGCCAGCAGGAAGAGCTTTCTCGAGGTATCTCTTTTAAGCACCATCTTACACGGTCCATGTCTCACCATGGTGGTGTGCCTGAGATTGCACAAATATCTAACAGAAAGACTGAAGACCAGCGCAGAAGCGTGACAGAGCACACGGCAGATACGACCCACACCCCGCACCTGCGCAATCCAGGTGCACTTCCACGCGGCTGCATCCCTGGCCCACCTGCAGAGGCCCAGCTGCTCCTGCGCCATCTTCAGCCCAGAGTCGGCTTCCCATAGAGACAAGTTCACAGAGCAGCACGTTGCACCTCCCATCCCCACTTTCTGTGGGGGAATTTACTCCACTTTGTGCATAAGTGATCATACTTCTCAGTGTTGTGTCTCTTGTTCTAAGACTTCTAGGTGCACGTGGAGAGCCACAGCCACTCTGAGACAGAACTGGGGTTTCTGTTCCTCCAGGAGCCCTTGATCCCTGCCACACACAGCCTGAGTGTGGAGCTGGTCCGCAGAGGCTCTGTGGATGGATTAATTAAAGTGTGTCCTTAAAAGCTTCTAGAGGGGAACATATGAGCGACTCAGAAAATGATGGCATCGTACAAGCTGTTCCTATCAGCTCTTTTGCTTTCCAACTCAAGCCAACACCCAGCTTCACTTAAAATTACAGCTGGACAGCAACTAGGCTGGGCCAGGGAGCTGGCTGGAAGGAGCTGTCCATGGTTCTGGAAGTGGTCTCCCTCTGCACAGAACCAGCATGTGGAGCCAGTGGGCACACCAGGATGGTCAGAGATTGAAAGTGGGGGTTTTGAGCCTAAGGGCACGCAGCTTAAGTGGGCATGCTTTCCTGGTGACTGCTGTGTAAAAACACAGCTCTGGACCCAAGAGCCAGTGATGTTTGCCTGCTGCTCAAGCCACAGCGGGGTGTAGATGGCAGCTTGATGGGGGCCACACAGGGCCACGTCAATCCTGCACCCCAGCACCAGGCCAGCTTTGCCCAGGTCCAACTGTGTTTCAGAAACTAGAAGGCAGCACTGTTCACAGGGAGGCTTTGCCTTGTGCTCGGAGCCATTGCTGGACCCACATAACGCGGGCATCTGACTGACCATCCGGGAACCATGCTGCCCACAGGCCAGGATGCGCACAGAGCCAAGGATCTGCCCTTCCTGCCACTGTGCGTGCTTTTCCTGGGCTCCTTCTCTTGGCAGCTTCTCAAAGGCTCCAGCCTCTGTACCAAATCAAATGTCATCCCCTCGTCCTTGGTGTCATCACTCTGGAGTCTAGTTGGGCTGAGGAGTGTGATCTGCACATGCTCTCTGCACCTGTGTCCCTGCACTGGACGCTCACCCCGGCCCAAGTGCATCATCACGGGCACTCAAGGCCACCTGGCATTGGCAGCAGGTATGGGGATCCACTCAAAGCAGAAAACGCAGTCTTGTGTTCTACAGAGCAGGCCCTGGGATGCAATCAAATGGGCAGTGTGGGAGGCATCTGTCATGAATGCAAAGCTCTCGATTTAGTCACTGAAACAGAGCTCATGCTTGCTAAAAACTCATTTCAGTATTAGTTTCCTATTGTTATTAAGACTGAGGAAAACATTGTGAAATCCAGAGAACAAGCAGGCAAGTACAGCACTACCGCCCTGGCCAATTGCAGGCTCATTTCACGTAGTTTGTTAAGGGAAGATTGTCAGAACCATCTCTTCTGCGGGGTAACAGCCTGCTCTGCTAACCCAGATGCGGCCCTCAGTCCACGCAGGAAGGGGGCGGAGGGTTGTTTTCGTAGTTGCTTCAATTAATAAAATTGAACATCGCTTTGGGTTTATAGCTACAAGTAGATTATAGGCATAGATTTTTGTGGGTTAAAAGATGCTTAGCCACAGAACCTGAATTTTGTGTGCTTGCAGACACTAGCCAGAGAAGGGATGTTTCATTGCAATTTCATTTATTTTATTTTATTTTTTTTTTTTTAGAACCTTTATTTGTTTATTCACTCATTTTTATGGCCGGCTCAGCCCGCCCTGAGGGCAGGGCTGGCACAGCATGTGGTGCCGGGGATCGAACCGCGGTCCCTGAAGCTGCCCAAGCTTTCCCAAGCAGGCGCTTTAGACCTCTGAGCCATCCCGCCAGGCCCGGCAATTTCATTTATGGTGAGGGTTTGAGTATGCATTATTTAAGAAAGTTTAATTTGGAAATTTTCTCTCTCAACATCGCACTGGCCCTGAGAAATCCACTCATTTCCTTACTCAGAATTGCAATGTAGCAAAGCAACTGCATTCACAACAGCATAGATATGACTACTGAGATTGCTGGCCTGCACAGCCCTGAGCTCACACGTGGCGGAGGGACTGGGAAGGAGTCACACGTTGCCAGCACACACCATACACTTTGTGTCCACCACAGGGAATTTGAAGGAAACTCCAGACAGATGCACTGGATAAACAGAGGAAGACAGAGCAGGAAGGGACATGGCCTCCTCTTGGTTATGTGCAGGTGCACAGCCAGGCTTGGAGACCCTTCCAGTTCCCTTTCTGGTCTGAGTCTCAGTTTCACTGAGGTGTCGCTGCCCTCCTGAGTGGACACACAGCAAGACACTCAGGCCTGTGGCCTGGGGTTTGGCTGAAGAGCAGCTGAAGAAGAGAACCAGAACCTGGGCCAGAACCAGAACCAGAAATCAAGCTGTCTTCTTCTCCTCAGTACTTTCAGGAAAGTGAACTTGGCTGTGTCGAAACGCTGTTAGTTGGGGATCCTAGTGCTGGCTTCTGACTCCCGCTCCCAGGGATTGAACTCAGGGCCCTGCGCTTGCCAGGCAGGCACTTATTCTACTGAGCCATCTCCCGGCTCTCCTTGGATGATAGATGAAGACATGAGAGGTGCGTTTCCCATGTGCTCTTGGTGAGACCAAATGTCACTGCCACAGCCAAAGTGTGGCCTCACTGCCCAGTTGGCCCTGGCCGTTGCAGCCCCAGACTGTAGGGTTCTCACTGGCTCCACCCCATCCCCAGCATGGGGTAGGTCACATGTCCACCGTCCCTCCCTCCGGCCGTCCGCATCCTGGCTGGGGCACTGGCAGCAGCACGTGTGCCCAGCTCGTTGTTCCCAAGCCTGACCTGCGATCACCATGGTTTTACTCAGAAGTTGCAGCTCTGCAGTCCGGTTGTCTGTGGCTTCTGGCTTTCTGGCCATCGCTAAGTCTAACCTCCAGGTATATCTGGACACGATATACCTATGTTTCTCATAGATGTAAGAAAACTTACATGGTTTTAAGAATGTCATGGAACTTAAAGTGAAAAATTAAAATATTCTTCCTCAAAATGTACTTTTTCCCCATCACATTTTAAATTTAAAATAACAAATTGTACACATTTATGTATACATGTTTGGAAATAAATACACCTCGTGGGATGACAAAATCTAGCTAGTTGATATACTCATAACCTTGTAGAGTTCTGATTTTTATCTTAATCTTTTAATCTTTTGGGAAGGGGTCCTGGGGATTGAACCCAGGGCCTCACCTGTGTCAGGCAAGAGTGGTGCCACTGAGCTGTGCTCTCCACACCAACCTGGCAGAATACGCCACTACCGTTTCCCCAGCACTTCTGACAGGCGATGTGCTCTCATAGCCAGCGGCTCCGTGCTGCGCAGCAGGTCTCCTAAACACCACCCTCGTCTTGCCAGAATTGTGCTTCCTCACTAGCCTCTCCCTTCCCTGCCCCCCACCGCCGGAGCTCAGCCCTGCACAACGTGCTGCAGGGCTCCCACCTTGCTCAGCACACGCGCAAGGCTGCAGCGCCCTTGTCTTTCTCCCTCGCTGATTTCACTTAACACCCCTGGAGCCAGCACGCAGGGAAACGCAGACTGCAGACCTGGCCCAGCAAGCGCGTGCACCGCTCCTCCTGCCTCGCTGCCCAGGAGGCCTCCCCGCCTCACGGTGAGCACAGTGCTCAAACCCCGTCACCCCTGCCCAAGCCTGGCCAGCACTCAGCATCCACAGCATCTTCAGGAAACTTGGTGCCATGTAACCATGTGAGAGGTCTGGGCAATTGTGGGGGTTTTGTAATGGTATTTTTCAGGCATTAAATGAAGGACTCCCTCACAATGGTTTCTCCCTTTCTCTCTCTCTCTCTCTCTCTCTCTCTCTCTCTCTCTCTCTCTCTCTCTCTCTCTCTCTCTCTCTCTCTCTCTCTCTCACACACACACACACACACACACATGCATGCACACAGGGGAGGACACCATTGATCCCCTGGCCAGTCCTGAAGATGTTCCCCAGACCTGGCCAGTCACATGTGTAAGGGCCCTGCTGTTCCTGAGCTGCGCTGATTTTGGCTCTGGATCCGGGACACCACACAGGGAGCCCCCAGTATCTGACACAGAACCAGGTGCTGCTCTACCCTGCTGTATCTGTGCCCATAGTGGCTCCTGGCCCCTCGACCTGGTTGGTACTTGAATTGGTTAAATTTAAATATAGCTGTGAATCTACATGCATAGGCAGTAGAGTCCATGTGCCCAGCAGAGCTCTGGAGAGTCATCCTCCAGGCAGGGAGCACCCTGCCTCAGCCTCCATAGAAGGGTAGGAGTGGCCAGGGTCACCCAGGGGTGGTATGGAGCCTCCATTGACCCAGGCCCAGCACCCTGTCAGAGTCACTATCATGGATCCCAGTCCTACCCACCACCAAGGCCCTGGGGGACAGCGTGTGGCTGGGGCCACTGCAGCCTGAGTGCCCTGGGGAGAGAACACGAGGTCTCTCTAGGGTGCTGCCTGCCAGGGAACCATGAGGCACTGGGACAACAAGTGCATGTTTAGCCCATTGAGGCCCAGCTGTGCCCATGGTGGTTTCTTGTTTGTCCTGCACACACTACAGCTTTTCATCCAGTACCCTGGTGCTGCCCATTGAAGTGTTTGCTCTAAATTTCTGCGCTGTGGTGACCTGCATGTTTCCTGTTGTGTCCCTTGACCAAAGGTTGAAACTCAAGTTTCACGCTAGAGCAGTCACCAGCACTCCACAGTGATCCCCAGCAAGCCTGTCCCTGCCTAGTGCTTTTCCCTCAGGTGTGGACAGGGCCTGTGGCCCCTGTGGGCCATGAGACATGGCCAGACCCCAAATCTAGGAGTCTAAGCTCACACCACATCATGTGGGATTTTTTCCCCTGAGTGCTCAGAGCTGACAGAGGCCACACAGGTATCCTGCCCTGAGCCGGTGACCCTTTGCAGGGAAACTCACTAGGCTCAGCACTGTTTAGTCTGAAAGAGAGAACACTTGCCATTTTCTGTCTGTCTTTTAAATGTTTTGAGCAACATTTTCTGCGTCTTGGTAATACAGAGTGGGGAGGTCAGCCTTAGTGAAGAGTGCATTGAGCTTCACTTCCTCCTCTTCATCCCCCAGTGCCCCTTCCTCCCACTGGTCCCCTTTCTCTTTGTCTGCCTCTTGATTTCCTTTTATCCACTTGATTTAATTTATATATTCATTAGCATTCTCATAGACAAGAAAACATGGAGTTTAACTCTGCACCTGGCCTGTTTCCCTACCTCTGTTCATTTTCCTGAAAATGATAGGATTTTGCTTTTCTTCATGGCTGAGTAATATTCCACTGTCTTTATATGCTACGGGCCAGCAGCAAAGCTGTTTCCACTGCGCCAGTGATGTGAACCAGGGTCCTCCAACCAGGCCTGTGCAGGCGCCACTGTGGTAGGTCCATTTCAGTGTCTTCAGGAGCACACCCAGGGGTGGTGTGCCTGGCTTAAGTGTGCATCTGTGCCTGGCTTGGGGGTCCTAACCTGACTGGCACGCGTACTACCCAGCAGGAGAGCCCCCGCCTCCCCCCTTTCCTGCCCCCATCAGTGGCCCTTTCTCCTTTGGATGGCAGCCCCTCTGACAGAGGTGGTGCAGAATCTCAGCGCAGTCAGGGCTCCCTTGCCCCACGACGAGAGGCGCTGCGTGCTGCTCAGGCTCTGCCTGGGCTTTCCTGCTGCCTAGGAGGAGAGCATGCTTGCTTTCTTTGTCCACCTTTGGATTCACTTAGTTGGGTTTTAGCTCTTTTTTTCTTTTCTTCCCAGTCTTTTTGAGACAAACTATGTGGCTCACACCAGCCTTGAGCTCACTTTGCAGCCCAGGCTGCTCCCAGACTCTCAGTGAACCTCCTGCCTCAGCCTCCTGAGTGCTGAAATTACTGGCATGCACCACCACAATGAGCTAGTTCTTCAGATATTCATAATATTGGGGATGTTTTCAGGTCACAAGGAATGCTCTTCTGGGTTTGGCAATATGGCCTTCATGACTGTGGCAGCCATGAGAAAATTCATCCTACAGGCAGCCTTGGGAGCTGGCTTCTGAGGCCACAGATTTGAAAACTGTGACCAGGCCTCTGAAACATGGGTGGAGGACCAGCTCAGCTGGCCGTAAGCCATCAGGGCTGTGGAGGGCAGTGGAGGCGTGTTGGTGACAGTAACCAAAATGCTGGTGACCTGGCACCTAGCAGGAGGAAGTGAGGCTTCCGTGGTGGCCAAGGTCCCCCGTCTCTCAGTGGCTCCTCCCTTCCCCTGGGCCCTTTGTACACATCTGCCCTGTTGGGGGACTTCTCCATCCCTTAAGCAGATACCCTGAGTGTCATCTGCAGAGCTCACAGGCAGAGAGCAGCTCCATGGCTGCCTCCTCTCACAGATCCCATGGAGACAGAGAGGGACGGGACAGAGAGGGACAGAGAGGAATCCCATCATTGCATGGGAGAAATGTTAAAGTAACTTTACAGAGGCACAAGAGCATCCCTCGGTGTAGGAAGATCCATGGTCAGGGTCACTCGAGTTATCTCAGGGCTCCCAGGGAGATAACTGGGAAGGAGTTTTGCAAAGGCGATGTTGCCACAGCTTACCAGGAGGTGATGTGATCCCTGAAACAGCCTGGGAGACCTGGGTGAGGGTGGGAAAGAGGACTGCTCTGGGTCCTACAAGGGGCTAGCCTGAGGGGCTGGCACAGGAGGTACCAAGCTGTCCAGTGGAGGTGGGGCATGCTTCATGGTGCCCCCAGACCTGTGCACCCATAACCACAGAGCATGCACCCGTGGTGCCGAGCCTCTCAGATGCAACGGGAGTGTCTTGGTTCACAGAAAACCCTGAGCCCATGGATGAGTTGTGGAAAGAGCCAAAGAAGAACAGACAGGCCGGCACCTGGGGCAGGAGGAGGGGCCACAGCAGCCCTGGGGAAGCAAGGTGGGGGCAGGGCACAGGCCTGAGGACGGGCAGCTCAGTGGCCCTGCAGGACTCTGCTGGAAGAAGCCAAGTTGCAGGCCAGGCTCCGGTGAAACAGATACCTGAGGCCCAGCAAGGCCGCTCTGCCTTTCACAGCCAGGGAGGCCATCTGTGGGCTCCAGCCACTGCCTCTGAGGGGAGCCGAGGGCCTCTTGGGTCATCACCGGCCCTGTGTGTAGGGCACAGTGGGCCCAGGAGAAAGGAGCTGGGTGGTCGAATACCAGCCCAAGAGCCCTGCTACCCCTGCAGTCCTATGTTATTTTAACAACATTCTGTCTCCCTTTAAAATGAAAAACATGTAGAATCCACACATAATGGAATATTACCCTTTATAAAAAGAATACAAGTAGGCATGGATGGCCACCTGGATTGCTACCTAATCTACCCTGATTCCACCCTTCTCATTCCTTGTTGTGCAGTTTGTTGTTGTTGTTGTTGTTGTTTCTTGCATGTCCAGAGTTCCAACTTATAACCTCGCATTCACCAGGTGGCACTTGTGCCATGGCGCTATCTCCCCAGCCCCTATTCCTTCAAAGAATCAGCTCTTTCATTCATTGATTCTTGTGCTGTTTTCTTGGTCTCCACTGCGCTCATTTCTGCTCTGATCTTCATAACTTCCTGCCTTCTTCAGGCTTTGGGCTTCATTTGTGCCTCTTTTCCCAGAAGCTCCAAGTGTAGCATTAGGTGGCTCACTGTGCTCCTTCTGCTTTCCTGACGTGACCATTCAGCGCTACAAATTTCCCTCTGAGGAACTACTTTGAAGGTGACGGTGTGCACTATAACAACCGCTTTTAATTTCCTTTCATCTTGTTTTGAAATTCCATATCCCTTTTATTCATTTTTTTCTCATTTTTGTTCTCTTTAAAATAACATATATATATATATATATATATTTTTTTTTTTTTTAAAGGGCACATTTGAGGCATTCGCAAGGAAATAGGAAGTTGCGTGAAATAAAGCAGACGCATGGGCTTGGACACCTGGCCGCTCATCCCAGTGAGGGAGAGCACAGAGAGAACGTGGAGGATGGCGGGAGGAGGCAAGGACAGTCTCCTGCAAAGGGGCACAGGAGACCAGGGTGGTGTGGGTGGACGCTCGGGCAGGGACCAGATGACCGCGGCAAGCGTGACCAGAGCACCAGCCAGCAGCAGGGGCTTCCAGGGGTGGGGCTGGGCCTCACCCTACAACGCACGAAGCTGCGTCCGTGCCCCTCCCTGCAGAACACGCCTGCAGACAGCTCACAGGAGACCTGGAGATAAAGGGCGAGGCCTGGGGTGGGGCCGGGAGCCCCGAGACTCCTTGGCCTCTGCTAGGGTGCGGGATGCCCCCCATCCCCACCCACTGCCACCTTCCCGCGGTCAGGGGCCATCCTCTGACCCGACCGCAGCTCTAGGGCGGTGTTTCCCATCTCCGGAGAGCGACAGGAAAAAGTGGGCTGTGGCGAGCCCAGCAGAGGCTCCCGGGAAGGGGACAGGTACCAGCGCTGTTTCCTGGCGCCTGAGGTCCTGGGAACCCCGAGAGGCACCCGGCGTTTAAAAGTCCTTATACTGCACAGAAATCTCTAATGAAAACTTTTTCACGAAGATCTAGCATTAATGTCCGTGTCAGATGCTCCAGTGTACCCTTCTCTTTTTTTCTTTTATTTTCTAAAGAAAATTTTAATATAGTGAGAAATGATACAATTAGAAATGATACCGAATTTCAGTAAACAAAATGATAGGGATTCAATGATGGTTATTATATTGCATATTGTCTTCAGATTAGTTCTGCAGATTATCAGATATAGCAGCAAAATTGGTCAAAAAGTTAAAGAAACAAAATTAAGCATTAACTGTTCCTTTTAGTAGACCAGTAGAAATCAGCAGTACAATTATCCAAGCTATCCTGTGTATATACCTAGGTATTTCCTTCCTTCCTTCCTTCCTTCTCTCCCTCCCTCCCTACCTCCTTCCCTCCCTGTCTCCCTCCCTCCTTCCTTCCCTCCCTCCCTCCTTCCTTCCCTTTCTCCCTCCCTCCCTCTCTCCCTCCCTCCTTCCCTCCCTC
>PVJA010016134.1:0-32342 GCA_004027025.1 Myocastor coypus
AAAAAAAAAAATGCTTAATTACAATGCATGAAACACAGAGCTAGATTGGTGAGATGAGCTTTAGGAGGCTAAGATTCAATAGCCTCCAACATCACAAGCTTCACTGGTGGCCCACTGCAATTGCAAAACATTTGACTGTATATGTATCTGCTTCCTCTTAGTCCAAAGAGAAGTATATTCTTTTCCCTTTTTTTTTTTTTCTAAGCCACATCAATAGGGAGGTGGGTCTTGCTCACACACTGTACCCTGTACAATGATTGTGAGGACAATATGTAATATGTCAACTTTCAAAGAAAAGAAAGGGGAAAAGAAAAAATAATGTAATGTTGATTTAGAAGGGTTAATGTTTAATTGTTTGATCTATCTTATATACCTATATGTATTAATCGAAACTGATCTGATGATGAAAATATGTAATATAACCATTGTTAAATTTAAACAATAAAAAAATTGAAACTCAAAAAAAAAAAAAAACCATAGTAGGAGGCTGGCCAAATAGCCCAGTGGATTAAAGTGCCTGTAAGCAGGCAGAGGGGCAGGAGGATTTGATCCCCAGGCCTGCCTTGCTTGCCCCATCCCCTGGGCAAGCTGAGACAGCAATTGAGACTGGGTGTGGAGGCACCTTCCCATAATCCCAGCTCTTGGGAGGCTGTAAACAGGCAGATCACTATGAGTCCAATCTAGTAGTGAGACCCTGAACACCCTGTAAATCCTTTGCTAAAAATACCAAACCGAACAAAAACAACCACAGAAGGGCTGGCCTGATAGCTCAGCAGACTAAAGCACTTCCTATGGCAGAGCACAGCAGCCAGGTTTGGTCCTCAGCATGCCAGCCAGCCCTGCCCTCTGGGCTAGTAGAGATG
The DNA here is from genome assembly GCA_004027025.1 of Myocastor coypus. Taxonomy (NCBI): domain Eukaryota; kingdom Metazoa; phylum Chordata; class Mammalia; order Rodentia; family Myocastoridae; genus Myocastor; species Myocastor coypus. Next base: position 864 of record PVJA010016134.1, read on the forward strand.
GCTACTGAGGCCGGGAGTGGGGCAGCCTGCCTGTAATCCCATCACTGTGGGAGCTTGCAAGCAATATGAGTGTAATCTACACAGTGAGACTCTGCAGACCCTGTACCAAATACAGAAAAACAAACAAACACAGTCATTGTTTTGAACATTTAACCTTAAACTTTAAATGCACAAATCATGGAAATATAGATTGAGCTATCGCTCAGTTTACTGAGTGTTTTACTTTCTTACTTTTCAATGACTGAGTTCATTAGAGTGATATATATATATTATATATATATATATATAATATATATATAATATATATATTATATATATATTATATATATATATTATATATATATATATATATATTTTTTTTTGTCTTTTTGAGACAGGGTCTCACTATGCAGTTGAGGCTGGCCTTGAACTCACTTTTGTAGCCCAGGCTGGTCTTGAACTTGCACCAATCCTCCTGCCTCAGCCTCCCGAGTCCTGGGATTACAGGCATGAGCCACCACGCCGGGCTAGAGTGATATATTATGAATGTGGCTTTATGAAACCTAAAATTTGTTTAAAAATTATTATTAAAAATATTTGTGTTTTTCTGTTTGTGTGGAGGGAACTAGGGAGCACAGCCAACTGTGCTCTACCTCAGAGCTACAAACTCAACCCTTTTGCTTTTTTTATTCTGACACAAGAGCTCACTAAATTGCCTGGGCTGGCTTTGGATGTGCTATCTTCCTGCATTAGTCCCCTGAAAAGCTGGGACTATGTGCTTTAGACACCACGTTGGACTTTCGTTTCACCTCAGTTGTATTTTTTTTTTATTGACTACCAATTTCAAACACATCAGTTTTTATAATGGTATTGGTTATCTTGTAAAAATGAGAAAACCAGCTTGGTATGGTGGCATACATCTATGCTCCTTCATTCTGAGGGGATGAGGCAGGAGAATCCCAAGTTCAGTTCCAGACTAGGCAGTTTAGCAACATTAAAGCCTTGGCTCAAAGTAAAAAAAAAAAGGGATATGTAACTCAGTGCAAAAAGACCTTGGTTCAATCCACATTAACTTATGCACACACACACACACACACACACACACACACACACACACACACACACACAGAGTGAGAAAAACCATGGTGGTCAGGAACATAATAACTCTTAGGAACATAACATGTATCTTACTCCAAAAAATTTTATTTCACCTACTTGTTACGAAGTCTCTCAGAGGCTCAGCACCTTGAAGGGTGTAAGTACCCACAAAACTTGAAAGTAAGATTTGTTCCACCATATTTAGAACGCAAGTATACTTTTGCAGGTTCAGTTGGCTCGTGATTCTGTAGTTTTCAGAGGTTATGTCTAGATCAGGGTTTCAATTTAAAGACTGATACAAGTAAAATTAAATGAAATCTTATCTGTGTCTGATTTTTTTTTAGAAATACAGAATGGCACAAAGGTACTAAAACTGTCATGAAATAACAAATATATCTTCTTCTGACTCAATATGTATCAGTTCAGTGCAGTAAACATAGATGAAGAGAAATACTGCACCGTATGTTCTGGTCACCTATGTCAGGACTTCTGTCTTAAAGTCCAATTTGGAAATGGAAGTATGGCAAACCTGACCTCATAGAGTAGAGTCCTCGCTACTAACTGGCTGCATCTGAGAAGCATGTAAAGGTCTGGCGCGCATCCACTGGGATTCAGAAAGCACACTGCTTCTTCCTCTCTCCTCCAATGGCGTTAGCTTGACTCTTGCTTGTCACTTCTTTGGCTTACATTGTGCATCAAGCTGTAAGCACAATAAATGACTATTTTCCCTTTGCAGTGATACCAGGATGGAACACACCAGCCTAGGAGACAGGTGTTCTTGAATTTCTAGCAAGTCTGCATGAAAACAAGTTAAAAAAAAAAAAAAAAAAAAAAAAAGATGACCTTTTCATCGGTACTTAATGATTTTCATTTGAAAATATAAATTATAGCACCAGTATTACAAGATTTTTGTGTGATTTAAAAGATTATGAGCATATACAAAGCAATATATTGTTAATTTATTAAAGACACTGCATGTCCACTGCTTCAGAAGTCATGCAGACAGAGGGAAACACAGGACGCGTAGGGAGATGATTGATTTTCCTGAGACCTTCTCTTTGTCTTGTGAACAGCGTGGCGTTACTGCCTGGATTTGCTATTTTGCATAGGCCACAGTTCATATGTTCTTTTCATTGTCGCCTTACGGGGGATAATAAAACTCACCTTTCCCTTCTAAAATTATAGGCTCTCTTCACGTCCCTGAAGTTAATTCCTTTCCCTGTTGTATCATGATTGCTTCAAATGCATAAGTAGACTTCTCACTACTGTATGTATGCAAACAGTGAAATAATAAGTTGATAGCATCTGAAACTTACTATGTCTAAACTAGAGCTAATAACGCTCTTTCGTTGCACTGCCCCATACTATTAAGAACATAGAACTACAGAGTGTAGGAAAAAACAGTGTTAGCATGAAGTTATTTAAACTTATTCACCGGAAATTCTACAACATACTTCCTGAGAAGGAGGCATGGCCACGTAGCCTCCCTCTATCTTTTTGTATTCCTGTTTGCCTTCCAGGCTCATCTTTTCTTTTCCTTTCCTTTTCTTTCCTTTTCTTTCCTTTTCTTTTCTTTCTTTTTTTGTGTGTTTTTGAGACAGAGTCTAGCTATGCAGTTCAGGCTGGCCTTGAGCTCACTTTTGTAGCCCAGTCTGGTCTCGAACTCGCACCAATCCTCCTTCCCCAGCCTCCCAAGTGTTGGGATTACAGGCTTTTACTACCACATCTGGCTTCAGGCTCATCTTTTCTATCTCCCTTTCCCCACTCCTTCTCTCTTTCTGTATCCCTCCTCCTCTCCATCCTTCATTTACAGATCTTATTTATTTGTCTGCTTCATTTTTTAGATGTGTGCATTTTCATGTCTGCAGGTAAATTCCTTTTTCAGATTTAGTCAGGTGCTGCAAGTTATAACTTTATATAGCATTTACTAGATAAGTGAATGAATTTTTGGATTAATTATCCAACTACTGACAGCAGCTTCAGAAACGCAGATTTTAGTTCAAAGGAAGCTGCAGTTGACTATATTACAAGTAGTATTTGGATAGTGCTTCAAGTTGAGTTATCATCATGACTTTGTTGCCAGGGTTCGAGTGCTGAGACTTCCTCCTGGAGATTCCTTCTAGCTTCTTATTAGCTTAATGGTTGCTAACTTTTATATCCCCTGCTGTAACAACAGATCTGGGCTTTCCAAAAATGAAACAAAACAGAACCTCCATGATCTTGTGCAGGAATAATTGTTTCTGACACCAGTTATAAGGTTTGGAATCTATTCTAAGATACCAGTTATGAGGTTTTGAATCTGTTCTGAGAGTGTGTCTTGTGCACTTTTATGATTAACAGATTATGTCCTTTGGCTCAGAAGTTTGACTATGACCAAATTGTTGGCCTCAGCTTGGTGGTGCCATAAGAAGCTAAATCAGTCTGGCAAGTTTTCCTCCAAATTTTTATCAGAGATTGAGCCCATACTAGACAAGACTCTGCCATTAAACTACATCCTCATCTTTTCTAAAAGAAAAAAAATTCATTTTGAGACAAGATCTCAAGTGAACTTCCCAGGTTGGCTTTAAATTCACAATCCTCTCACACTGGTCTCCTGACTATCAGGGACTATAAGGGTCCACCAGTCATTCAGTTCATGTGAATTAGGCTGATGTCACGCCTGAAAGACAAGCTAGGTTACATTATATATTTCTCACAGAAAAATGAATTTCTGTATTTTTTTGGGGGGGGGTGGAAGGAAAGGGTCTACAGAGTGTTCAGGGTCTTACTACTAGATCAGACTCATAGTGATCCCCCTGTTTACAGCCTCCCAAGAGCTAGGGTTACAGGTGTGTACCACCATGCCCAGTCTCAATTGTTATCTAAGCATGCCTCAGGGGCAGGGCTGGCATGGTGGGTCCAGGGATCAAACCCTCAGTCCCTGTGCTTGCTTGCATGTGCTTTAATCCACTGAGCTATTTGGCTGGCCCTCTATGTTTTATATTTAACTTTAGTTTTTTGGTTTTTTTTAAATTTTATTTATTTTTGTTTCTTGTTTCAGAACCTTTGTTTGTTTATTCATTCATTTTTATGGCCGGCTCAGCCTGCCCTGAGGGCAGGGCTGGTGCAACATGTGGTGCCAGGGATCGAACTGCTGTCCCTGAAGCTGCCTAATCTTTCCTAAGCAGGCACTTTAGACCACTGAGCCATCCCGCCAGGCCCAACTTTAGTTTTTTGATCTGCTAAAATTTTAACCAGTTTCTCATGTTAATCATCAATAATTATATTGTAACTAAATCTTACTTCAAATAGTGGATGGAAGATTTTTGAAGCACGTTCAAAAGTTTGTGAGACTTAAAGCACAGTCAATTCCCCCTTTTCTTCATGTTGGATGGGATACTCTTGTATACGTTCTGCATGTGTTCTCAAAATAGAATAATTTTTAGGGAGGAATCAACATGAACAGTCACACTTTGGTGCCGTGGTGCAGGCAAATTATTACTCTGTTCCCGGCCCACAAATGTACAGAAAAGACACAACCCCATCTTAGCGTATGGATGAGGACCTAAATAGACTTCAGGAAACGACATCCTTCCTCTCATCATTCAGGTGTTGTCACAAATTTTAGAATCTGGGGTGATTACTTTGCCCACTTTCAACATTTTACTGCTTCCTGTGAAAGCACTGAGACCTTCAGAGAAACTCTTTTCAAAGTTGGTGAATAATTAGTGGGAGCAAAAAAAAGAGATGTTTCTTTCTTTCATAGTTGCATTAGACAGCTTCATTGTGGATCCAGTGCTGCTAGAATAGCAAGTAAAAACATTTGAACATCCCAATTGCATTTTAATGTTTAGGTGGATAATAAGTGATTTTTAAACAATATACACAAAATCCTAATGCTTTAATAGCTCTTTAAAGTTTATATTTGGTGGTGCATACTGTATTTTTCTTCAGAATATTTAGTTAGAATTTACAAGTAATAAAGTATCTTATCCCAGTTTTTCCACATGCCCTCCTAATTAAAAAAAGGAGGATAAGCTAAAGGAATTCTAGAGCAATACTTGTGAAATAAAACATTAAAAGAAAATATATAATAGTAATATAACAATTAATAAATTGTAGGGAAAATTTTTCCATAAATTTTGAAACATGCAAAATTAAATAGCTTCATATGTTTAGACAAAGTAGTTTAGCAAGTGACCTTTAATAAATAGAAAGCAATTTATATCATCAGCATAAACATTAAGATCTTCAGTGTTTGCTGAACCCATTTTATCTAATGGGTTTCATGATATTCTATTCCATGACTTTTGCATACCTTTGCTTTTGTTACATTATTTTATTGTTGGTGAGTTCTTCAGGGAAATATTTTCTTTTTGATAAGTTCTGCAGGGAAATCGTTCAGAAAATAAAAATCTTGGTTAATGCAATTTTACTTCTCTGTTAATATAAAGCATCACTTGTTTTTCACATGATGTGCTCTCTTAGTTTAAAATCTTTTTAGGACCTAGGAGATAGCTCAGTAGAATAAGCACTACTGAGTTCAATTCCCAGTACCTCAAAAAATATACAAAATCATTTTAGTTCTTAAACATCATCTCTTACCACAAGATAAACCTTTTACACAGGGCGTGCTATTTCTGTTTGTCTTAGACACGAATGGTTATCTTACATAGCACCTTGAGATTTGTGGTACTAACTTGACACTGTGCTTCTACAGTGCATGTCACATTCTACTATGCCACACTCATCCTTTTCCACAGTCCAGTATCTTCCTTTCTGGCCATCTCAGCTGTTCTGAGTTCATCTACTCCCGTCTTTTTCTGGTTTACTCAGAACCTCCCACAGCTGTGCTCCATAGCTGAGCCATCCCTCCATGCCCATCAGCCTCTTCTCCTCTCCTATTCTTGAAAACTGAGGCAGAGACTCCCAGACCTGGAAAGTGATACCATCAAATCTTAAAAGGTACACAAGTGCTCATGCATGCATTCACACTCAATGAATCTTTTCACTAATGAGATCATTCAGCATGTGAACTTGGCCCCATGTCCCTTATTTTACACAGAAGGACTTACATGCGCAAAGATTAAGAGATTGTTTTGAAAGTCACATAATCACAAGTCAAGGCTGAAATGTACAGTCTGCCATTACATTAATCTTTTTAAAGACTAATTTTCTTCTCTCTGCCATACAGAATCATTATGATCACATTATGGTATTTTTGTGATAAGAATGAAATGAGAGTTTAAGTTATCTACTTGAACTGCTTATATTACAGCTATTGCTGTTTTGACTAAAATGAGAAGTGTATGTGGACAGTTTGTTAAGACCTGACTTTGGTGGGGATGGTTTAAAAACTCCATTTCTCTAAACTTTCCTTCCATCACTTGATAATGGGAATACGTTAGGAGAAACTGGTTGATTTCCTTCTTGTGTGAACACCTCAGAATGCACTTATGCCAATAGCAGTTGTCCCACTACGCCCCTGTGCTGTGGCATAGAGAAGCATCCTATATATGAACGATCCTTACTGGAAACATTGCTATATGATAATTGAGTGAATTTTTTTATTCAGAAATTAGAAAATGCTATGAATATTGTATGACTTTCTGATCTTCCCATTTTAGAATGTAGAGCATTAATTTATATGTAGTCATAACTTATTTTTCCATGTAAATAGATAGCATTGTCCAATATTATTATTTTCCAGTTGTTTAATGACAAAATGAAGAATATTATAACTATTATATTGTTTCCAAGGGCATATTAAAGTAAATATAGTATGCTTTAGAAATTGTGCCATATATCTAATATCTACTTCTTTACTTAGCTGAACAGTTTTTCATTTTAACTTTCATTTAAGATGACTGCCTTTCTTTCAGTTTTTTAAGTTTATTCTATGTCTTGTCCTTCTCTGGTAAACTAGATTTAGCATGATATGCTCCAAGTGATTTCAAGCCAAAGGCTTCATTGTCTACCAATAAAGTTTAGATCATTCCACATGATCGTAAGGAACTTCATAGTGTCCTTCCAAGGTAACATCATGAACTTCTCTCAGGCTGTCACTGCATTTCCATTTCCCAAACCCACATCTCTCCAGACCATTCTCTACCTCACGGCTCTATGTTTCTTTCACATTGACAATCAGTGTCCAAAGCAATCTCACAACCAGTGTTGTATCATGGAAGGATGTGAGGTTCAGGGACAAGTAACCAGCGTACATGGTAGTGTGTCACTTTGTAGCCAGAGCTGGAGACTGTGACAATCCCACTTGATTTATGGTATTAACATGATCATACAGCATAGACTTCCTTTATAATTGGATGAAATAGAAAACAAATGAAATTATATTACAAATCACTTTGTCCAGACAAGGAAATCAGTGGAAGCTTTTGAAATTTGATAACATAAACATGAAAAACTTTGCTTTTTTATTTCTTTCATCTAAAGAGCATTTGCATTACTTTCATTCTTGGCAAAGCTAAAATTCAGTCTTTAATATCTACTTATCTACATTTACATTGAGATATAATTCATGATGTTAAAAATGTATGCTTAGACATTTATAATTTATTATTTCTTAATTTACATTGTTTTATTTTCCTTTCTGTCTCGCTTATTATATTATCACCTCAGTAAAGATAAATCATAAGCAATAGGTAAAAGGAAAGTTGGAGGATCATTTACTATAATTTTCCTATTTAACAACAAATAAAATTGCAGTTCAGATTCATTGATAGCACATATCCTGTTAGGATTATTTGCAGTGTTTACCTCTCTAACAGTCTGAATTTTTCAAAAAGGAGTAAAATGTCCGATTGAAGTATGATAGCATAAACACAAGGACACAGTATATCCCAACCACAATAGCTACTTCTGAAATAGATGAATGTCTTAAGTTACATCGTGCCAAACTTGAATTTAGGCTAGTGTTTTATGTAATAGTATACTGTCTTTCATTCTAATTTTGTCGTATGCTATATGTGTACTGAGAAAAAATATCTGATCTTTATAAGGTTTAGGAACTCTTCTGATTCTGTAATTGCAACTGCCTTACAGTTCTAATGAAACATACTCCTAGAGGAAGACCTAGGGAAAACTGTTTATGGAGTGGCATCATTATCTCCTAATAAAGTAGAACCAGACAAGAGATTGTCTATGCTTTATATCAAATCTAGTGATGCTCTTTGTTGTCTAACAACTGATTGTTTTAACTTTTCACTTCATAGTAATGCGTAGGGTTGATCTCTATAGTACTTTCATGATTATTACTTTATTTGTACTATCATATAATACAGAAAAGCTGGGGAATGATTCAGATTCATATTTTTACACAAATGAAACAAGTAGGCTTTCTTTGAATTCAGATTTCATCTTTTATGTCATAGTGTTGTAATGCTGTGTTGTATAATTTGCCTCCTGTCACTCAATGGGACTACCTCAGTCCTGTAGCTGAACTATTCTACTAAATAATTCAGTTGTAGCTGAGCTAACCTGCCAAAGAAAGCTAGGATTTTCCAACAGATGTTCTCACAAAGTTCTTTGAAGAGTTATAAATTAGAAGACCACTGAGGTCCTATGTGAAAAAGCTGATAAGTTCAAATTGTGTTTTAGGGATGCAGTCTTCTTTCAGAAGTTAATCAGCATATCAACTGGGAAATTACCCCTTAATGAGTTTTTATTTTCCTATTGTAAATGAGATGAACAAACACATGTTGAGTAGGTTTCAGGGTTAGACTGTAAGAACTTGTGTCACTTGTAATGGCCTTGAAAAAGTTCTTTGACTTATTTATGCTTCATTTGTAAAGCACTGTCAACCTTAAAGTTTCTTGAAAATAGCGAATGAAATAATAAATATAATAGAACATAATCAGACTCATCTGAGTGCTCCATAAATATCGACTTTTAATTCTTTTTCTTTTTTTAATTTTTATTTAATTTTTTTATGTGTTTAGTTCAGGGTCTACAGGGTCTCACTCCAGATTCGACTATTAGTGACCCTCCTATTTTCCGCCTCCCAAGAGCTGGGATTGTCAGCTCTTGGCACCACACTGAGTCTCAGTCACACTCTCAGTGGGCTCTAAGGGTGAGGCCAGCTTGGCACACTGGGTATCAAAATCTGGTCTCTGCACCTGCGTAAGCAGGCACTTTAGTTCTTAATTGCTTTGTGTATATTGGTAGTTCACCAATGTGAGGTGATCTTAGACATATTTATCTTTATGCAAATAACATTTTCCTTTAACATAAGAAATAAAGATCAGCTTTAATGTTTTGCTTCTATTAAATGACTTTAGTTGAATGTACTTTCAGCAAAACCATTGTTATAGTTTTAATCATGTTAGGAACTTCCTGGCATCCTTACCACATTGGGACCTGTATAATCTCATATTGACTGTACAATTTCAAGGGAAATTGTTACCTAGATACTTCCTTGAAATTAACCCTTGTAAGGTCATGTGTTAATAATTAAGAGTGGCAATTTCCTGTCACCATTATAAAAAATTTTGAGTTGGACACAGGCTAATTCTGCTTGCCCATAATGTGTTCAACATTCCAAGAGTGCTTTCTGATTTGTTTTATCATGTCTATTCTAAAACTCATAATTATTTACTGCTTCCATTTCCGTTAAGAAAGTTAGCACACTACAAAGTAGATATTCAGTACAGCTCTCCAAATGGTACGCTTTCTCCTGGGCCACCCCTCCCTCCCGTGGAGAGTGCACTCTCCACAAGAAAATGGAAAGTATTCTTTGCCTTCAGTTGTCAATAAAAAGGGAAATCATCCCCAGAAAGCTTATCTTATTTCTTTTATTGCTATCATTTCTAGCATTTTATTTTACAAATGCACTTTCCAAAAGCCTGTAATATTATGGTCCATTACCAACCACTAATGGAGAACTTTATGACTAACTTTTGTTCCAAAATGATACTCGGCAACATGAAGTTAGATTTTCACAAGTATCAGTAGTATTTAAGGGGTCACATAATTTTAGTAGATGATTGTCCTACCTATGGACTAAAACTGAGATTTCCACTACATGGGAGTATTCTCTTCAGTTTCCAGTGAGTTTTTCCTGTTTTTAAAAGGTATAAGGAAAGCCAGCTCAATAAAATGCTTAATTGTTAGAAAATTTGGACATGAAAAATAATAAGTAGTATAATAAATGCATGCACTCATCTTGTAAGGTAATTAGCAGTTCTATTTGTTAAATATACAGAAATGTAATAGATTTCTCTCCTACATGTTTTTTTTTTTCATTGAAAATAATAACTTCAAGCCTTTTTTTGTTTTGTTTCTTGTTTTTTTTGTGTGTGATTTTTTGAGACAGGGTTTTACTGTGAAGCTCAGGCTGACCTTGAATTTACTTTGTAGCCCAGGGTGGAATCAAACTCATAATGATCCTCCTGCCTAAGTCTTGAGTGCTGGGATTACACAAGTGTGCCACTATACCAGGCTAGTGGGTACAATTGTTGATGGATCAAATTATGCAAAATTAATATTTGATTTAGAGTAGTAGTATTATGGGAATTATTTTTTTAAGAATTTATTTATTTTATTTATTTTTTTCTTGTTTCAGAACCTTTGTTGGTTTATTCACTCATTTTTATGGCCGGCTCAGCCCACCCCGAGGGCAGGGCTGGTGCAGCATGTGGAGCCGGGGATCGAACCTCGGTCCCTGAAGCCGCCCAAGCTTTCCCAAGCAGGCACTTTAGACCTCTGAGTCATCCCTCCAGGCCCCAATTATGGGAATTATTTTACTACTCAATCTACTCCCCCTCAATCCATTAGTAGTTATGTAAACATATTTTGCAGAACGGTTTCTATAAAAATATTCAAAGGCCTCATAGTAACATCATTATTATTTTTACTTATTATCACTGGGTATCTGGATCTCCTAAAATTTCTTAAAATTTTGTTTTCTATTGAAAACAAAACAGCTATAGTCTGTTTCCAAAGTGATATCTAAGGATTGTTATGCAGTAATGATTTACCAACATAATTTAAAGTAGTGCTCATATGTTAAACAGTACCCAAGAAAACTGAGTTCTTATCTAGAATTCATGCTCTGAAAAGCAAATTAAAACTAAGGTTATAAAGAAGTTTTACGTTTCTTTTTAAATTCGAGGGCTTTTTCTGTATTTCCTCTTTTTAATGTGGATAGCTACGGATTAATTAATTTATTTATTCTTTCAAAGAACCAGCTTTTTGATACATTATTTCTTTGTATTATTTTATTTGTCTTGGTTGAATTAATTTCTGCTCTAATCTTTATAATTTCCTTCCAACTTTAGGCTTTGGCTTTGGTTTGCTCTTCCTTTGCTAGATGATCTTGTTGTGACATAAGAGTATTTATTTGTTCCTGTTTTGTTTTCTTAATGTCTGAATTGGCAGCTACAAATTTCCCTCTAAGAACTGCTTTCATTGCATCCCATACATCCTGGTAGGTTGTGTTTGAATTTTCATTAAACTGTAGATATTCCTTAATTTCATCTATATCTCATTAGTTGCTTAGGAGGGTGCTGTTTAATTTCCAAGTATTTTGGGAGGTTCTGTGTTTTCTTTTGTCATTCATTTCCAGTTTCATTGCACTGTGGTCACATAACATACATGGGGAAATTTCTGTTTTCTTGCACATACTGAAGCATGATCTATGGATTAGTATGTGGTCTATTTTAGAAAATTTCCTGTGTGCAGCTGAAAAAAAATGTGTATTCAGAAGTGGTTGAGTGGAACACTCCATATATGTCCACTAAGTCCAACTATTCTAAGTTCTGGTTCAGTTCTAAAACTTCTTTGCTAATTTTTTGTCTGCTTGACCTATCTGTTTGGGATAATTGGGTGTTAAGATATCCTTTTAAGACTGTGGTACTGGGTATTAGATTTTTCATGTCCATTAAGATTTGTCTTATACAGTTGGGTCCTCTCGTATTGCGTGCATACATATTTATGAGTGTTACTTCTTCTTCTAGAATTTTTCTCCAACCATTATGTAGCGGCCTTTTTTATTTCATTTGATCAATTTTGGTTTGAAGTTTAGACTGTCTGCAAACAGGATTGCTAGCCCTGCTTTTTTCTGAGGTATGGGGCATATAGTATTGGTTTCTAACCTGTGACTTCAGTCTATGGATTTCTTTATGAGTTAAATGTGTTTCTTGTATACAGCCTATTGTTGGATTTTGCTTCCAAATCCACTGTGCCAGTCTATTTCTTTTCATTGGAGAATTAAGTCCATTTACATTGATGTGTATAATTGAAATGTATTGACATATGATTGACATGTTTTTTATCTACTGTTGTTTACCCCCTTTTCTCTTCTGTTTAATTGGTTGCCCTCTTTGGTGGGTTATTGTTGTTCTCATTCATGGAGTTTGGGTCATTTTGGTCCCTCTCTAAATATATTTTAGTAGTGTGTATAGAATTGTCTTTGATATCATGAAATTCTTTGTGGAAGTATTTAATTTCTCTCTCATACTTGAAAGAGAATTTTGCAGGGTATAGCAGCCTGGGCTGGAATTCATTTTCATGGAAGACTTGAAGCACTCTGCTCCATGCTCTTCTTGACTTCACAGTTTGTGAAGGGAAATCTGTCATTGTTCTGATCAGTTTTCCTTTAAATGTGATTTGTTTCCTTTCTCTAGTGGCTTTTAGTATAGTACTTTTTGGCTGGATTTCTGGGATCATGACTATTATATATCAAGATGTGTGTTTTTAGTAGGGTTGATGTTATTTGGAATTCTATGTGCTTCAGTTACTTGAATGCCAGATTGTTTTTCTCATATTTGGGAAGTTTTCTACTACTACTTCTGCCCATATTCTTTTTATATCATTTGTATTGACTTCTTTTTTCTCATTGATGTCTATTAGTCTCACATTGTTCATCTTTGCATTGCCTTGCAGATTTTCAATTAGTTCTCCTGCAACCTACTTGTTGTTAAGAGATCCTTTCTTAACCTTTTCACTATCTGTAACTGTGTCTTCAAGGTCTGAAACTCCATCTTCATTTCCATTCATTCAGTGTTGCTAGTTTGTGACAGAGATTTTATTTCCTGTGTATGTCTTTGAACCTGCTTGATGTGATCTATTTCTTTCCAATGTTGCTCCTTCAAGGATTCCATCATGGGGCTGGGGATTTGGCTCAGCGATAGAATGCTTGCCTAGCGAGCTGGAAGCCCTGGGTTTGGTCCTCGGCACCAAAAAAAGAGTAAAACCTCATGTAAAAAAGAGTTCCACCAAAAAAAATCAAGGATTCCATCATATTTCTATTCTCCTCTAATTTTTCATCAATGTCCTCTTCAGCAGCATTTTATCAAGTTTTTCATTGTAGTAGACCTTTCTTTTTTTACTTCAGAGGTTATTTCTGATCTGGTTTCCTCTATACCTTTTTGTATTTGTTTCTTTATTTCAGGTGATATTAATTCAGAGATTTCAGCTCTGTGATTCTCACTTTCTTCTATGCTAATGGCTCCTGCATTTGTTCTGTGTGGACTCGGGGCCTGAGATTGCATTTTGCTCCTTCTCTTCGTCATTTTTTATCGCACTGTCCTCTGACTTTTGGTGCAGCATTTTGTTGCAGTTGGGCCATTAGCACCTACTGAAATTTGTGTCCGGATCTACCAAGTTTGGACTAGTGCCGGTGTGCCTGGCTGGGTCTGGCTGCTGTGCTCAGTTTCTTCCTGCTGTAGCCCATGGAAGTGAACCTGCTGTACTCCTCTGTCAGGATGTTCAGCTCCTGGATTAGCTGTGAGGGTCTGGATCCCCAGCCTTTCCTCATGGAATTTAGCTGCAGAGTTCCATTGGAAGTGCCGGGTCTAGGATCTGGAAGGGGAAGTTCTTGTTGTGGTGTGCAGGCAAAAGTTCCTACACATATGCTGGTCCTGGGATCTGGGTAGGAAAGTTTTGGTCATGGCACATAGGCAAAAGTTCCTACCTACATTCACGTAGGTCCTGGGATCTACTACTTTTTCCTTATAATGTATTTAGTACGGGGTTTGGAGGGTTTCACTACACATTTGGACTCATAGTGATCCTCCTGTTTTCAGCTTCCCAAGCACTGAGGTTACAGACACATACCAACACACCCAGTCTCCCAGTCTCTGGTTTTTACTTTTTAAATAAATATTAACTTCTATGGCATATTTATACTTAAATAAAATTTGCACATGTATCTTAAAACTATCACTGAAAACTCTTTCAAGGGCTATCTCCATATTGTCTAAAATATAAGAAAAGATAAACAGTTATTAAATAAAATAGAGTCTAAGTGACCTGCCTAAAGTCATAGTGCTAGTCCATGGCTTTGTCAAGAATTGAATATTGTTTTTCTGGCTTGACCACATCATTTCACTACTTTAAAGCTGCTAATCTTAAACCGTGTGCTCAGGGCATGGTCCTACATCTTTATTTGTCAGGAAAAGATACATTTCACTCTATGATGGTGTTTAAAACACACAAAATATCAATGCTAATATGACATGGAGTCTCCTAAATAATGATAAGTAACAGTATAATGTGGCAGATATTCATTAAACTGATAATTATGTCAATATAAATAGTCTTCAAAAAAGTATTCTGTTTAACTTCAAAAAGCCAGATAATGTAGTAATTAATGAGAGGTGAAACCACTCAGTAAGAAAATACTGCTGTATTTTTTAAACTAATTTAGTAATGTGCAGTATATTTCAAAAGATTAAGGTTTTTTTTCTGCCATCGCATAATGATATCCTGCCACTTTTTGGAACAATTAACATATGCTAAATAAAAGACAAATATGTATGGTTACTGAAGTGAGGTGATTGTTCACAATGTAGCTGCAAGTAGAAAAAAAATTAAATGGTGAAAGAAAAAAAATTATGTGAACAAATTTTTATACAATATTTAAAAGTAGGTAACCATAGAAGATGACAGAGATATAGCTGCACAGTCTTAGGAACAAGTCTGTTTGAAGTAGGCTAAGGAACTCTCCTAAGGCATATGTTCACATATTCCTGTTTATCTCTTTGAGGCATGTCATTTCCTATTCCATTGTCTGAAGTAATTATCTGAACATACATCAGCTCTTAAGAATCACATTCTCCTAGCACTTCCTAAACCCCAGAGTCCACAGTAAAAATTCTACAACGTGCTCCACACCATCAGCTCTTTCCTCAATAGTTGTCTCAACATGAATAGCAGAAATATTTACCTGCTGTATTATTTCCCATAGATGCCTAAATTCATCAGCACAGAAACTTGGTGCCCAATGACCTAGTTCTGTTTCATATATAATAAGTGATCAACTCTGAGTGAATGAGGAGATATTAAAGTTGATTAGACTCCGTGTATGTGATAATACTTCATACATACAAAGTCATTTTCCAGGCTCTATACAATCCTTATGGTACCCAGATGACAGTTAAGAGCTAAAACTCAGCCAAGCTAAGACATCATGTCCCATGAATGGCAGAGTGTGGACATTAAAATTCCCTCACTTGTTCTTTAATTCAATGGATTCTTACTGAACATTTTCTGTGTCAGACATTCTTCCTGAGCTAAATCTAAAGATGAATAGTTGAAGATCTCCAGAAGCTCTTTGCTTAGTGAGAAGTACACTATAAATAGTAATTATCATACAATGCCATAAACTCTTTGGTAGGACAATGTACATGGTACTATGGGATTTCTTTTTTTTTTTTTTGTCTTTTTGAGACAGGGTCTCACTATGCAGTTGAGGCTGGCCTTGAGCTCACTTTTGTAGCCCAGGCTGGTCTCGAACTTGCACCAATTCTCCTGCCTCAGCTTCCTGAGTGCTGGGATTACAGGCATGCGCCACCACGCCCAGCTGTACTATGGGATTTCCAAAGAAATAATAAATGACTGAGCATATGAAATTCTCCCATTTTATTTTCATATTCTTTTAATATCATTTTCTATCTGATTACTTAGAAAACAACTTCTGTACTACAGAAAAAGATAAACAAAGGCCTATGCAAATTAACAAACATTAGAATATTGCAATATTGTTTCTAACCTAATTAGTCTCATTGTTCATACTATATACCCCAAGCAAGGTAGATAAAAAGTCTAATCTGCAATAACCTGAAATAGTTTGCTTAAAATGTCATTGTTATGCCATTTGAACAACTTTGTAAGACAAAGAGGATTCTTGAAAGGAAATTTATTATAAAGATGTTACAAGAATAGATAGGATGCTCTCCAGTGGAAGAGCAATACGGCCGAGAATGGCTTCGAGTGAGGCCGGAGTCTGCAAGGCCAGTTCAGGAAGCAGCTGCATGCCTGCATTCTGAGGTGTTCATCTGCTGCTTAAAAATGTTTTAAGAAAAACTGACTGATGATGACTAGATTTAGTTTACTTGTCATGGTTTTTCAGTTATTCTTCAGAGAACAGAAAATCGCCATATGAACCCTGACATTTAGTAATGGCAATTAAAAATGTTTTACTGAATGAATAAAAATAAGTAAATCCTAATAAACCGCATGAGTCTATGTACATTTCTTGATAATCACCACACTATGTAAGCTGAGAACAGTGAAAAGCTCCTAAAGAACAGCCGCGAATATACCAGAAAACTCTCTAGTTTCTTAAGAGATCTTGCCTATTTTGCATATTTAAATTTTTTCTTATTTTCTTTTTATTATTATCATCACCATTTTTAATTCTTTTTTGTAAAGATTTTTAAATTTTATTTATTTATTTTTTTCTTGTTTCAGAACCTTTGTTTGTTTATTCACTCATTTTTATGGCCGGCTCAGCCCTCCCCGAGGGCAGGACTGGCGCAGCATGTGGTGACGGGTATTGAACCGCGGTCCCTGAAGCCGCCCAAGCTTTCCCAAGCAGGCGCTTTAGACCACTGAGCCATCCCGCCGGGCCCCCATTTTTAATTCTTTTGATACAGGGTCTCACTGTGCAGTTCCAATTTGTAGTAATCCTCCTGTCTCAGCCTTCCCAGTGCTGGGATTACAGGCATGTGCCACCATGCCTGATTTTGGGCCTACTGCAGTGCAGTATTGGGAACGGATCCAACTCAGGATCTTGCGTTTGTCATCCAGGTGCTATGCTGCCAAGCTTTCTCTCTGGCCTCCCAATTTTTTATTTTATTTTATACTATTTATTTTATTATTTGATTGGCCTATCACTCTTGTATGTTTTTATGAAGTACAGTATATGTATTATATGTACATGCATATACATAATCTGTGTCTATTTCTACATCTATGTCGTCTATATTTATGCAGAGAGAAAGAAGTGGTCAACTTTGGATAATTAGTATATTTGTTTCCTTACACTCCATCTCATCTGTTACAGAGAATCCATTCAAAGTCCTAGCATGAGCCGGGCGTGGTGGCGCACGCCTGTAATCCCAGCACTCGGGAGGCTGAGGCAGGAGGATCGGTGCGAGTTCGAGACCAGCCTGGGCTGCAAAAGTGAGCTCAAGGCCAGCCTGAACTGCACAGCAAGACCCTGTCTCAAAAAAGACAAAAAAAAAAAAAAAAAAAAAAAGTCCTAGCATGCTTCATTACCCACCTACACTCTGCCGTGCCACAGAACAGTAGAGCTACCTTCCTGCCCAACTGTGGCACGGCGCTTGTTGACCAAACCCTTTCAATCATCCTGTTGCTATCCTCACTCTTTGGAACCACTACGCTACCTTCAACTTCTAGGAAGAACTTTTTTCACATTCCGTATATGAACGAGATCAGGTAGTGTATGTCTTTCTGTGCATGATTTATTTTACTTACCATAGTGTCCTTAAGGGACATCTGTGGCTGCAGAGGACAATATTTCCTTCTGTGCAAGGGTGCTTTCCTTGCAATAGTGTATCCTTTCTGCTTGGCTCAGTGACTTCCTCTGACTGGTCAGGCTTCAATAAGAAGGACTCACATTCCCGAACTTCATTCCTTGAAACGAGAATGAACAAATGAGTCCTCCAAAAGATCTAAGACCAACGTAGATAAAATAAAAGAGTTTTAAAAGCCTAATTCCAAATATTAGGAGCAGCCAGCAGTCAGTGGCTGATCTTGGCAGCCTTTTTCCTAGTGATCCAACCAGCCTAATGCAAATGTGTAGAAGCCACTAAGGCTGCCATCACCCTTTACAGGCAGCTGAAGAATGCACATCCAACACATTCTGGGTACACCCCTCTACCCCCCACTGGGAAGAGCCCACTCCCCCCACACACACACTGCCCCAGCTGTGCACCTCAAGCTCCACTGTGAAAATGTTACTCCAGGAAGGCAAACAGATACTTGTTTTGAGTTTTCACGTTGCTCTGCTGTTCGCTTTTTCTATTGATCCAAGGACAAAGTCACAACTCAATACTCCATGGTGAAAGAGGAAAGGAAGTTCCTAAAAACGTTCTGATAAAGGCAGAAGAAAGGAGTAGACCCTCTGCTCCACGCAGGAAAATCACCAAAACTTGCTAGATAGATTCTCTCTTTGGTCACTTGGTAATTCTTTGGCTACATTCTGCCCCATTGCTCCCAAGTCACTGCTCATGTGTTTCCCAGCAAGTACAGGAGGAAGTGCTGTGACCCGGCAGACAAAAGCTGCCTCTGCTTGGGGTTTAGAAAGGTAGATGGCTTCTGTAGAAGGAAGCTTTGTCCTTCCCAGTGCACGCTTGGTCCTTAGCCCCAGTGCCTGAAACGTGGCCTGCCTGTGCCTTGCGCTAGCGAGTGCTGCTCTGTAGACACTTTGGGAGTCTTTGGTGACCCTAGGATTTCATATGTATGGAAGTGACCCCAGTTCCCTTGCTTTCTATCAAGCTGCAACTTGTTGTAAAATTTCAAATGATTCCCAGATAACTACACTTTCTACAGTCATAAACAGTAACTACAGTGAAGTGTAAGAATTATTAGTATTTAAAATGTCATTAATTCATGTTTTTTAAACATTGTCTTTCTGTCTCAGAACCTATTATAAGTATCTAAATAAAATAACTCCAAGGAAGTAGCTTTTAGCAGCTCCTACTATAGCATTTTATTTGAAGGTACTAATTCTTGTTGAGTCTAAATGTAGGGTTTCTATTCTAATGCTTCCTTTGTATGAGGTAGTGTTTGTGTGAGAGGGAGAGAATATGGGATCAAAAGCTAAAAATGTGATGGTGTAGGCAGCTGAGTTAGATAGAAATATTATAGGCAGGCAGAAGGCCCCGGCTGGGAATATAGCTCAGTGGTACAGTGCCTGCCTGGCAAGCTGAGGTCTTTAGTTCAATTCTATGTGAGGAAACAAACAAACAACAAGAACAAAACAGACAAGACCCTCAAAGGACCCAATATTGAGGACAACAGGCCTCGGACTGTGTGAGTGTGTGGAGCTGGGGACAAGCACTCTGGGGCCAAACCTCAAGACAAAAGATTAGACAAATACCCCCACACTGCCTCCCTAGGGATACACAGCAGGGATTGATATTCTAAATAGGTATCAGCCACCTTGGAAAAGCCAGGGAAAGGCCCCTGCTCTGTATCCCTGACCACTTGCTGCATGGCTCACTTACCCACTTGATCCTGACTTAATCCATTTTACCTGAGAATTTATGCTTTTCCTCTTATTGGTTGACCTGGCTTTGTCCCACCTCGTGCCAACCATAGGAGTTTTCACATTTTCCACCTTAGACCTGACATGTGTTACATTTTTGCTCTATAAAAATCCCTAGAAAAGACAGGTTCCTTGGCAACCCAATTGGGTCCTCTTCTGTCCCTCTCAGTCAAAACCTTCCTTTACCTCAGTAAATATATTTTTCTCTTAACCTCCATTGTTCCTAAAATTTATTCCTTGATTTTAGAGAACACAAACTCACCCCAGATATCTTTCAGGTTGGGAGAATCTTAACCGTATATGGATATTGTTACCTCAGTAGTTGCTTCTTTAAGCTATCCTGCTAATTAGAAAATGCATATCCTTAGTTATTACCTGAGGGAAAGTGTTTTCCTAGTCCAAAACTTAAACATGGCTTGTTTATATGTTCTGTGCATTTCTATGTCTTTGACATTAGTGATTCTATTAGTCTCAGTCTGAATAAATTAATTAAACTGTCTTGCCTTGATTTAATCATCCACAAAAGATATATTCAAATACAGACAGACTTCCAGTGAGAACTGATATACTTCTATTAGTGGGTAGAAAATGTAAGAGAGGAGAGAAAAAAATATGCAGTGTTGAATAGCACTGTAGCCCTGCAAGCAATGTGCTTGTGGTCCTGTCGCAAACTTAGCACCCATTTTCCTACCACTCCTGATTTCTTCTGAGTCTTTCCTATATTGGAAAGGGCAGAATATGATGATTTTGAAGCAAATATATAAATAGAAGAGATAAGTGGAGAACAAATACAATGATAGATGCATTTTGTACTTCTAATATTTAAATTACACTTCAAGAGTTACTAAATCTGTCCAAAATTAAAAGGTAAAAACCAGATTCAGGGCTGGGCAGATAGCTCAGCTGTCTAAGCACCCGCTTGGCAAGTGCAAGGACCTGGGTTCAATCCCTGTTACCATGCCAGGCGTGGTGGCACACGCCTGTGATCCCAGCACTTGGGAGGCTGAGGCAGGAGGATTGGTGCGAGTTCGAGACCAGCCTGGGCTACAAAAGTGAGCTCAAGGCCAGCCTGAACTGCATAGCGAGACCCTGTCTCAAAAAAAAAAAAAAAAAAAAAATCCCTATTACCCCCTGCCACGCTGGCTCCTGAACCCCAGGTGCGCCATGCAGGTCACCAGAACCATGCATGGTGGTACACACCTGTAATCTCAGCCATGGGGAGACTGGGACAAGAGGATTACTAAGAGTCTGAGCTGCTAGCAAGACCAGGTACCAAGTAAATAAATAAATAAAAGATTTTTAAATTTGCTTTTTTTTTTTCAGAACTCAAAATATTTGCTTTTTTTTTTTTTTTTTTTTTTTTAAAGCAGATACAAAGTTCTAATAACTAAAACTAAAAACCGGCCTTAAAAAAGTATATAAATATTTAGTGAATTGTATCCTACTCTGTCAGACTTACCTAAGGTCAAACATTTTGCTGTCAAAATTCATAAAGCAGGTATTTTCCAACTCTTAGGCCCACCAAATAGAACAGTTTGTCTTTAATTTGATTATATATCCTACAGCTGTGTATGAACCAGGTTTCCAGTCCCACCAAGTTTGGAAGGGAGTTTTGAACTAAAGGGAGTGAGTCAGGGGGGTTTTATTGAAAATAAGAATAGCTCCTGGATTTCCAGGAGGGCTCCTGGGTGGGTGGCCTCATGACCTAGGACCGGGAGCTATTTCTAGGGAAGGTGGGCATGGGACCCCTGCCACTGTCTAGTGGCTGTCCATCAGGCAGGGATTCAAAATGACCAGCTGGAACTTAGCCTCTGAAACCCAGCTGTCTAGCTTGTAGGACTTAAAGAAAACCAGGATTTGGGTGAAAATTGGTTATGTTTGATTTTAAGTTCCCCAAAACTCAGGAACTTAGTAGGGAAGGACTGAATCCATTTTCTGGAAGAGAGGGCTGCCTTCCAGACCGCCTGGGGAAGTCTGCTCTTGGCCACGGTCCTAGCTCACTCCCCATTGTTGCTCTCAGTCCTACCAGTCTGGCTGGTGACAGGGCCTTTCTGCTGTGCTTCCCCTAGCTCACAGCCTGCTCAGAAGCTGTATTTCATACTACATGACCATTGCTCTAGGTTCTTAGTCAATGCACATTTGTACATAAAATGTTTATAAAAAGAAGACAGATAAACCCTTGTCTAAGTGTTTGTTCGCTTTTTAGATTCTGGGTACTTTTGGTCCCAGTTGCATACTTGGAGCCTACTCAGGCTTCACCATGCTTATTTCTTTCACTTGCCTGAAAGCAGGTCGGTTCATTTTCTTTTTTCACAAAGAAAGCTTCGGGGAGTGAATCCAGATCTTTTTCACTTGAAACATGCCCACCATGCCCAGTTCTGTTCTCTACTAACCGACTACTTTTTAAAAGGAAACAAGCATTATGGGAAACTATGCATTTTATTTTTAAACTGAATTAAAGCTGGGCGTGGTGGTGCATGCCTGTAACTCCAGCACTTGGGAGGCTGAGGCAGGAGGATCAGTTGGAGTTTGAGACCAGCTTAAAAGTTTGTAAAACTTAGCAACTTTGATTTTGTATAACTTTAATCAAGTTTTATGTGCCCAGAAAAATAAGAGTTTCCCTTGAATTTTCAAGAAGCCCTATATTTTCAAATCTTTTCAACTCTTCCCAGTTTAAAAGATTTACCCAGAGACTACTTAAACTGTACCTGTCGTTCTAATTTTCTCACTGGCTAAGATCACTGATACATTATACGCACTGTACCATTTCTCCCTTAAAACGTTTAAGTATACCTTCAACATTGCATACTAAAGTTTTTACTTGTGGGCAAACTCTTCTGTGTGCATTTCCATGGACTTCTTGCGCTCACATTGCACTTAGATGAATTTCTCTGCAGATTTTCTTTGCTGCCTGGATGAAAGAAGGCTTTGGGCAGTGTTTCATACCTGGACAAAAGTTCATTTTTTCCATCCTCTCTTTGAATTGTTAGGCCCCACTTGTATATGCGGGGTAGTAGTTTGTGGTGAGAGCAGTTCATATATGAAATCTATGTTTCAATGTTATAAAACTGTAGGTAGTTTATTGGAAGCTGTACTATCAACACTCAGTGTTTTAAAACACAGATTGAATTAAGTGCATGAATCTAGTATAGTATTGGAAGAAAACTAATTAGAAGTATTTAAAAATTGTTTTAAAGAAACGTTGCTGCAAGGTGGCATAGACACGTAAACATGACACCATCATCTTATGGAATGCACAAGAATGGGCCGGCTCTTGTGCCAAGTAAACATTCTTCAATTAACGCTTTACAATATGTAGTGTGAACTTTCTTAGTCTGTGTTTATCCATCCTGAGGCTGCTACTTTTAATGCCTCAAAAACTGTTTCCTGTAATATTCTCCTGCTAAATTATAGATTAAAGGGCCAGCCAGATAGCTGGGCAGATTAAACACTTGCTTAGCCAGACTCAGAGACTGGGGTTCATCACCAATGGGCCATGTTCGCCTCGCCCCCAGGGTACTCTGGGATAGTCCTTGAGACTGGGCATGATGGTGCGCACCTGTAATCCCAGCACTTGGGAGGTGAAAACAGGAGGATCAGTACAAGTCTGATCTGTGTAGTGAGACCCTGTAGATTCTGCACTAAATAAAACATATATATATATATATATATATATATATATATATATATATGTATATATATATATATATATGGCTAAAGATCTGATTATAGGCACATCTTCCCCTGGAATCTGGCTAATAAGTTTCCCTGAAGCTAAATAAATACATGAAAGACACAAAAAGGTCTACTGATGAAATAAGTTGTTCTTTTATAAATATAGATATTAGTGATAGATACAAGAATATGCTGATAAAATAAATTGCATTTGTATATACAATGTGTATTTATTTTGGATTACTACATCCCTATATGAAAGGTGTTTACTCTGTATCTTTTGGGTCATAGTTATTTCATTTCAGTCACTTATTTCACTTTATTCTCAAATTTTGAATAGATATTTTAATACATTTCATTATTTTCAGGGAAATGGTTAGTTTTCAGGATGAAATAGAACATGTACTATTCTTTCATTTGTGCAAGTGGAAATGCGCTGTTGTTTGTTGGACTATTTTGTCCATATAATTCTTACCTCTTTTAGAATAATACATATTCCTTTTAATGAAGTCACTTATTGAAAGAAGTGTGTAGCACACTAACATCAAATTATTCTGAACAGCCATGTTGTTTATATGATTGGAATGTGTAATTCTTTAAAACATGTTCACAAATACTTACAGCGGTCATATTCTTTGCATCTATTATAAATTCATTTATTCAGAAGAAAAATGAAATGTTCATCTTCACAGTGGCTTATATTATTTTGTCCCCCTTTCCGCTCTCAGGAGTGTTCATGCTATTTGGAACATCCCAGATGCCTAAAACATTGCCAGTTTACAGATAACAAAGCCAGTTAATTATGTTTGGTAGGATGACGGACTTTATGTTTTGTAAAAGTGTCTATTGTACGCAGTGCTTATGACTTGAATTCTCCTTTCCTTGCACGCGTTAATTCAGTTATGACAGACTCACTTAGAAGGTTGATGAAAGAGCTTGCAATGCTGGGGTTTAACATTTGCTCAGGTCTACTAACACTGTTCTGGCTCCACATTCTTTCACCCCTCCCCGCTTCTCGGCTTCTTTTTATGTCGTAGGATTAGTGATCATAACACAGTCAGTCTCATTCTGAAAGTATAGAACTCTGCTTGGTAGATCACACCTTCCTGAGCTTGCATCAAGCGGTGACCTGTATACTTCTGATGAGTACACAGGTCATACAGGCACAGCCACTGTGACAGTGGGATCCTTACCAGCGATGACCAGCTTGCCTTCCTCTTGAGGCCCGTTTTGTTCTTTGTATCATTGCCAACATTTTCCACTCCATTCTTTATTTTCTTTCTGGAGAAGAGAGACAGTCTAATAAGACTAACCTCATTATATGTTCTTTCCATAGCTGTGTATATTACCTAAGTCATTCATGGATTAGATCAATTCCTCAATTACTATTTTAAAAACAGTAAGGGTTCTACTAATATTGTTTTGGAAGATAAAACTATTAATAATTTCAGATAAGCCTCGTTTTGGATAGTATTCTTATTATGCATATTCTTAATCTGCAATCAAATGACTTTTTTTGATAATCAGACCTAAATATTTAAGAATTTTCCTTGATAATCAGAAACATACTAATTATGACTCAAAGTTTCAATTGTAAAATTCGTTTCTCCAGTTAGTTCTTTTTTATTAAAGTTGTTGTCTTTTAGAGACCTCTTACTGCTCCTCTTGAGGAGAGCCTAAAGGTTTTCTTTTCGGTTTTGTTTGTTTGTTTGCTTGTCTTTTTTAGACAGGGTCTCACTATGCAGTACAGGCTGGCCTTGAGCTTACTTTTGTAGCCCAGGATGGTCTCAAACTCACATCGATCCTCCTGCCTCAGCCTCCCAAGTGCTGGAATTACAGGTGTGCGCCACCACGCCCGGCTGAGCCTAAAGACTTTCTTTGGTTAAAAAAAAATGTGTCATGAGGGCGGGCAAGATGGCGCAGCAGTCTAAAGCACCTGCTGAGGCAAGCTTAGGAAACTGTAAGGACTGTGGTTCAATCCCTGGCACCACATGCTGCACCAGCCACACCCCCAGGGCAGGCTGAACTGACAGTAATTAAAAAAGAAAAGGTCTCATGAATTTTTATGCACGAGAAAGAAGTGGAGGTATGTTATTATTTAAAAACAAGTGTTAGTATATTGTTAAAATGGCCCTAATAAATCAGTATGTACAGTAGCATCTCTAATACCATCTAAACTTCTACAGAAGACAACTGGGTAAAAATAATGAGGTGTTTTCTGAGGTACTTGCTATAAAGTCTCAAAGATGAAAGAGGCAGTCACACGATCACTGGATCTGGGATATAAATCATTTGGCTGTTTGGTTAAAAGCCAGTAGGAGTTGTGGGACTAGAAGGACAAAGCATCACAATTGTAAATACAAAGGTGTACTCACCTGGTGACATGGGGTAGGATCTCTGCTATCCTCTGACTACATCCATCGCTATGGATGGAGACCAGAAACATGATGTCTACCACATCATCTCAGCACATGAGCTCTGTGGGTGAGGTTGTCTCTCCATCTAAATGGAAGAAGCTATGAGCTGCTTGAATGGGAGAGCTAAGAAAGTGATACAGTATATGCTTCAACCCAATGTGTTAGGGGCTGAAGTTATTAGGGGTTTTGTCTCTTAAAATTATTACTGCATTCCTTTATTATTTCTTCTTCAAAGCATATTGGTCTATGACTTTTCTTTCTCATCTATGTATTTTTAAAAATAAATACTAATGCACTTGGTACTTCATCTCCAAAAAACTTTGTAAGATTTCTTTAAATTCTTAACTTCCATGTTTAGTATGAAAAATTATTCTGAATAAAGGAATGCAAATTTCTAAATGCATTTGAGGTATACAAAACTCTAAAGTATTTCAATTGTACAGGGTCTCACTATGCACATCAAACTCATAGTGATCCTTTTGTTTTCAACCTCCTAAATGGTGAGATTACAGGGGTGCACCACCCCATACCCAGTCTCCATTGATGTCTTGTGCTGGGGCCAGCGTGATATGAATTGTAAAGATTTGTAGGCACAATTTGAGTGGATATCCTCAAATTAGGGAGGTCAATTATTATCTCTTTGTGTGGTAATTATGTTTTTCAAAGTAACCTTCTTGTGAAAAGAATTTGCTCAGCTTTGTGTCTTATTGCTATTTCTCTATTATAACCTATGTTTCTAATTTATGTAATACTCAGCATATTTTCCTTTTCTATTAAAAATTGTCTTAGCAGTGGTCTAAGTGTGTGCCTGGCAAAGGCAAGGACCCAAGATCCCCAGTACCACATGCCATGCTAAGTCTGGAACCGGGCCTGGTGGCACACACCTGTAATCCCAGCTCTCAGGAGTCTGAGGCAGAAGGAGCACTATAAGTCAGAACTGCTTAGTGACACCCTGTGCCAAATTAAAAAAATATATAAATAGATAAATAAGAAAATAATGAAAAAGAGAATTGTCTCCATACAATACTTTCATCTATCAATAATGTTACATATTTATTTGAAATATTGCTTTTAGTTACAAGAAACTATTTAGGAGTACTATCCAGAATATTGGCAAAATCCTTCCAAATACACTCAAAGCTCCCTAAAGGGGGAATAGATGTTAGTCAGAAATATAAATATCATGTTTCCCCACATTATTTACTTTGTACATTCTAAATAATACATAAAGTGGAAAACAGGATCTAAAAATATTACTGGGCATATAGGAATCTTATAAAGTCTGATACGGGCAGTTTGGCTAAATTAGAACAGCCATACTCAGGTTCCCGTAAAAGTGATTGGAATTACTGGAGACTGTGCAGCAAGGGCCTGCCTTGGGGAGCAAATTCCTCACTCCTGCTACCCTGAGGACAGGTACCCCAGTGTGCAGAAGGAACCCAGCAAAAAAGACTCCTCAGCACTCCACTTCCTGGACCTGTTCACTCCTTTTTCACATTAGCTGATGTGTTTCTTAGACTAATGCATAAGTAGTTACTTAAATTTTGATTATAAGGTCATCAATTTGAAGCAGGAAACTTTCTTTCTTATTTTTCACTAGATTTTTAAAATCTAAAACATTTTTGGAAAATGTTTGCACGTTGTGATGGCATTTTGGCAATCTGGAAATTTTTATTTATTGGATTTTTAACACAAAATAACAATGCCCTCAGATCCTGAAAATTCTACTAGTTGTATCTCACTAAAAGTAATGTTCATTAATCAATAGGAGAAACTCAGAGTGTATCTTTTGTTCTTTGGTTTGCTTTATATCTTCACAGATCATCAGTTCTGGGCTGGGGAGATAGCTGAATGGCTATCAAGCGCCTGCTGGGGGAGGTGTGAAACAGGAGGATCACAAGTTCCAACTGCATGATGGGACCCTATATCGCAAAACAAAACTAAAACCAAAACAAAACAAAACACAAAAAGACAACCGTTCTCTCTAGCTTGAGGTGCATGAAAGCAGCCTTCAGGCTATACACTGAATTAGAATTTTTTTTTCCTCTTTTGAGAAACTTTGCTCTCATGATAATGAGCAAAATGATCTCACCTCAGTCTCTTATGTGGCAGTATTATTTTACATTAAAATATGTCAGCTTTTGTATACATTGGCTCTAAAGATCCAAATTTGACATTTCACTTCAATGCACCTTAATGCTTTGAAAACAAGGAAATGGAAAATTGAAATGTTCATGTCTTTTCTGTACTTGGACAAAACGAACATGACAGTTATCAAAGCAGAGCTCAGAGTTTCTAAGTTTCGGCTTCTTTTTTACACTGAATTTTCCATTCAGACCTTTGAAACACGTGTTGTATGATATACTTGTGTTTCTTTCCTAAAATTGAAATGATTTTCTTAAAAAAGCTAAAATTTTTTTAGGAAGGTAAATAACATAGGAATGCTAATGGAATCCCATAAACCAATAGACTTTACTTTAAAATAAAACACTGGAAGATATGGCATAAACTTTGACATGCTGCCCACTTTTTTCCTCTGGACTAGATGTAAGAATGTATTGATAAATGGTTACTCTTTTTTGGAGACTTGAGACTACCGCATGGGAAAGAATGGAATGTTTTTTTATTGATTGATGTATGATATTTTTAGTACTTTCTGCAACACATCTCCCAGATAAAGAAAAATAAATGCTCAAATATACAGTGTATTCATGCCAAAGTTAACCAACTGAGTAACCAATCAGTGAAAAGCAAGTGAATGAAACTTAAAAGCAAACACTTTAATGAACTCCTGTTAGATGTGATGGTTCTCTTTACTATGTATTATAAACTTCACATAAAAGTGGAAATATCTCTAGGCTAACAGTGCTTTAAGTCATGCTAATCTTTGCTCTTCTTCATGATATACAAAGGCAGAAATTCAAATGGCAAAAGGATACTGATGGAAATAAGTAGTCAATTTAGTGTTTGAGTAATAGTTAAAACATAGAACTCCTAGAGATGGGGAAATGCAAAGAAAATTATAGCACAGCCCCAAGATTAAAATTCATGCAGCTATGAAGTCTTTGTTGGACACTCAACAGCATATGATAAGGAGCTGGAGCACCAGCCACATCTGTGTGCCTGTCCTCTGTCACTTGCTAAGGGTCGCAGGTGGGGTTTCTTAGTCTTCCTACAAGTTCGGGGTAGCATCCTCCCTGAAGGCAGATGGACTGTCTCTGCTGTCTCATAGTAAGAGCCCTATTCTGGAGGGCACTATTGGGAAGGCCAGTTCATTTTGATACACATTCTGACAAACTACTTAAGAAAAAAACAAACTTTGGAATTTGCTAAGCCATAGTCAAAGTTATCACTTTGACTATTTTACTAACTTCTTTGAAGCTCAAATTTCTTGTCAGTAATTTGCAAGTAACAATACTACTTATCCAACAGGATCCTTATAATGTAAAAAAAAGGCCTGGTATATGCTAGCACCAAGCTAGGTAGGGAACATTAAAATTGTAAAAATTGTTAGCTAAATTGTAATTGCTAGCAGTGTGGTTGTGAATGTAATGGTTACCCAAAAAAAATTATTTCAGTTGTTGCTACCTATAGTCTAAATTATTATTATTATTTTTTTTTAATTTTGCTGCCACAGTAAACACTGTATCACTGGTCCTACCTCAATGCTTGGCCATTATTCCTAGTAACAATCCTGGGGAAAAAAAAAAAAAAAACTTTTGCCACTCTGATCTGGTCATTTCCCACAGGTGTGCAAGCGTCACTTGGGAGACTTTCTTCCTGCTCAGCCTGCAGGCTCGGGGTCCTTTCTCTCCTCCAGCTTTCCTTGCACTCAAGCCTCTAATGTGGAGCAGGTCCAAGACTCAGTACATGTTGGCCATTTCCCATGTTCTTGTTGCATTTAGCATTTTTTAAAAATGTATTTGGCTGCTGTAGTGTCTAACTACACAGCTTGGACTTGTGGTGATCCTCCTGCTTTCAGCCTCCCGAGTGCTGGGATTACAGGTGTGTGCTACCACAACTGGACTTTGTTGAGCTCGGTGTGCCTAGGGGTCTGGCACAGCAAGTAGCTCCAGGGATTGGACCTCGGTCCTTGTGCTTGCCTAAGCTTGCTCAAGCAGGCACTTTAGTCCACTGAGCTGTCTCACTGGCCCACACATAGCATCTGATGGAATGATTACTTATGTTGTCCATGATTCCATATTGTTTTCTTTTCTGAATGTTTTATTACATCTCAAACTTTTTGAGGACAAAAGTCATTTCTAACTTCACTTTAGTAATTTTTAACAACCTGACCTCATGTACACAGTGGATCTATTTAACATGTATATTGTATTAAATTCAAGAATGAAAAAAAATAAATTCAACAATGGCTCAAAGTTCTAGCAATGACCTCATAATTTGGATAGTTCTGAGCCATTTGAAGGGCTCAACAGTGATATTTTCTAATTTTTACTTATGAAATTTCCATTTCTGTGAGATTCATGTTTTTAAAAGCAATAGTATGATACTTCACTGAAAAACTCCCTTTTGTTCCTATTTAATTACTTTAAAAAGACTTACAGGTACTATTATAAAATTCTCTTCTACCTCATAGACATTTTCTCATATGTAATTCACAATTTCTGTCCATTTGCATAGCATTTTAGGAAGCTTTACTTTTAGAAAAGAGCTGGAGATATAGCTCAACAGCACAGTGCCTGATTGCTAAGCGCAAAGTCTAAGGTCCACCCCAGGTACCAAAGCCAAACCAACAACAACAGCACCACCACCACCAACGCAACACAAAACAAGAGAAGAAAAAAGAAATGCATTGACTGACATGTCATGTTTGGAAGATTCTTGTATCTGGGGGGAAAAATGGACTCCAGAGATTTGAGACGTATTTCATTACTTTTTCTATCTTTGAAAAAGACCATTCAGTTGTGTAAAACTGATTAAATGCAACAGTGGCTACATTTAGGAAAAGAAGAGGTAAAAATTTGACAATGTAATGCTCACCTTCATTTGAAAGAGTTTTTAGTTTTAGTTTAATTGAAATAATTTTTAATAACATAGCTTGTATCTTCATCAGTTAGTGTCTAAAATCTAATATCAAAAAAGCTTCTCATGTAGATTCTTCCTAAGTTTACAACATAGGGACCATTTTATGGGAGCATTATCATTGACTAAGAAAATCATATATTGTATACTTTTAAGTTGAAATGTATGTGCAATTATATATGTTATTTTCGCAGACGAATTTCCACCCAAATTAATGGCATGTTTTTCTTTGACTAAACTGAGCTACACCACATTCTAAAACTGACTAATGGTATGTCCAATCCAACACTCTAAATGTCTAAACACAGTTTTAATGTTTTAAATCTCCTGTTTTCTTTCACTTCATATTTTATACCAAATGCCTGTCACCAAGAAGCATCTTGACAGAGAAGCGATTTGACTTGTTAGGATGAGGCAAAGAAACCCCACATGGTTTTAAAACTGTCAAGATGAGAGCAGACTTTAGAAAGTCTCTATCCGTGCTCATACAATAGTGAACTTAAACTTTAATGATAAGCCCCACAGTATAATAAAAGTCACATAATGTACAGTTCTTTTATCAGAAATGGAGCAAAAATGCTATATGTTACATATTTTTCTTTAAATAGAAAAAAAGACACATTTATGTAGAATCCCACCTTGAATACATAGGTTGATTTAAGAGGACTCTTTAATGACATGTAGCAAAAATTTTATTTTGCTTTACACTATGTTGCTTCTCCAATCCCATGTTACTGTATTTTCCTTATGTTTATT
>PVJA010016135.1:0-16422 GCA_004027025.1 Myocastor coypus
TTTCCCAGAAGAACTGAAAACTTCATACCATAGCGATATCTGTGCACCTATGTTTATAGCAGCCCAATTTGTAATAGCCAAATCTTGGAAACAACCAAAATGTCCATCATTTGAAGAATGGTTAAAAAAATGTGGTATTTTTATACAATGGAATACTACTCATCCATAAAGAATGATAAGTTTGAAGACTTCATATATATGTGGATGTATATTGAACATATACTCATTAGTGAAAAAAACCAGACCTATATATGTAAATATCGTATAGTCTCCCTAATATAAGAACTTTAAAGAAGAAAACAAGAACTTAAGGGCATAACACAGCTCAATGTGTTATGGATTAAACAACGAAGTGACTGGTAGCTTTCTCTTATAACAGGTACCACTATATGTCCTATGAGTGTGTATGTATGTGTGTGTATATCCTACTAAGGTACAAATGTATAATACTATTAGTGTAATACAGCTTAACTGTGCCTAATGCAAATGAAGGAATAAAACTTTCAAATCAATCAATCAATCAATCAATCAAAAAGCACTGTGCTGATGGTGGGACATGGCTATAATCCCAGTTACTCTGGAGGTTCAAGCAGGAGGATGGCAACTTTGAGGCTAGCCAAGACAACTTAGCAAGGTCTTATGTCAGGATAAATATACTTTTTAAAAGGGCTTTCCATAAGCTTCAGAGATAGTTCAGCAATCTAATGCCTGCCTAGGCAAGCACAAGGCCCCAGGTTTGATCCCCAGTACCACATGCTGTGCCAGCTCGCCACAGGTCCACTGAGCCGGCCATCAATACTGGGATGTGGTGGCACATGTCTGTAATCTCAGTGCTGAGGAGGCTGAGACAGGAGGATCACTGTGAGTCCGAGCTGTGTAGTGAGACCCTGTATCAAATACATAAAGTAAAAAAGGCTGACTATGCAATTCAATGTAACACAAACACATTTGTGTGTGCACGTGCACACACACACATTATGTAAATATAAGAATAAATGGATTTTATTGATTGTTTCTATATTTATCCAGAAAATCCAACAATTTCCTCTGGGAATTGATTCTTTCAGCAGACCTGCATTCATTTATTGAGTAAAAATTAATCATTTTATATAGTAGGAATTATCTAACTTCATATTTTCTCCTCTTTTTGTCATAATTTTCCAGATATTTTAAGCTATTCTGTCTTTAAATACTTCACATTTCTTTCTTTCTTTCTTTTTTTTTTTTTTTTTTTTGTGTGGTACCAGGGATCAAACTAAGGACATTGTGTTTGCTATCTCCCCAGCCCCGGTATTTCACATTTTCTGACAAAAAAACATACATTTACTGTGCTTCTGCCCCTTGGAAGTGCTCTGTGAAATGCTTCTGTATTTGACGACTCTTAGTATTTCACACAGAGAATGCTATATTTAAACTGGGATATTTCATTTTTTATGCTCTTGTTTCCGTGTTTCCGATGTTTAAGGCACTATAATAGACAAGAATAAGAACCAAAATGCATGGTTCCTTTATGGTGTATATTTTCTCCTTCCAAATGAAATACTTTTAAACATCTTTATTGAGATGTAAATGCCATAAGTTCACCTAATTAAAATGTACAGTTCAATTGTTTTGCAATATTCAGTTATATGGCATTATCATAATCTAAGTTTAGAAAATTTATATCATCTGATGGAACCTCCTACTACCCTCCACACCTTCACCTTCCTCCAGGTAATCACTCATATAATTTTTGATGTATCTCAAATAAGTAAACCTACTCTAGACATTTCAAATAGAATAATAAAATATGTATTTTTGAGACAGGGTCTTACCATGTTGCCCAGGCTGGCCTTGGACTTGTGGGCTCAGTGATCTTTTTACCTCAGCCAGGTATGCACCAAGATGCATAAATTTCTATGGTCTTTTTAGTCTCTAAGTTTTATTTGGCTGTTGCCATGGTGTTGAAATGGCTTGAGAGTGTTCCTCAAAAATTTATATGATGAAATTTAATGCTTATAATGTGACAGTAAGAGTGGAAACTAATTTGAACTATGGTGTTTATTTTTATTATTATTTTGTTTCGTTTTGCTTTTTGAGACAAGATCTTGCTATGTAGTTCGTGCTAGCTTTTTTTTTTCTTTATGTGCAGAATATTTTTATTAGGGGAAAGAAAGCTCCTGTCTGAAAAAGGGACATAAGGGTGATCCTGAGTGGGTTGTCCCCTGGAAACTGCTTCCTCTAGGGACTTTTATTGTGTAAAACCATAAAGCAAGAGAGGTCTAAGGTGAAAACCATGGAAACTTGTTTAGGTGGGCATGATATGGTCAAAATTATGATCAACCATTGCCCAGGTAAAATTGATTGAATCCAGTACCGAATGGGGAAGCAAGTCATAGCAAGCAGGCTTCAATATGGGACAAGGTTTTTGTCTTGTTGGGGGTTGGGTTTTGGCTTCATTTAGGCTCTTTTAAGGTGATTGATACCTATTTAGAATATCAATTCCTGAAGCGCATTCCTAGGGAATTATGTGGCTACATTTGTTTCTTCTTTTGTCTTGAGGTCTGGCTCAAAGCTTGGAGTGAGTGTCTGTAGCTTCCAAAGTTGTAAAGTCACAGGTCTCTGTCCTTCTCCAACCCTTACTTCTTTCCAGTCATTGTACCTCAATAGAAACAGACTTTTAAAAGACCTCTTGTTTTAGTTGTAACTGAGATACTACAATATATATTCAGGTTGCTTACTATTCAAAATGATGCTAAAACAGATTTTTTACAAATGTAAAATATAAGACTTAAAAAGGTATTTCACTAGTAAAAACAGATCCCCAAGGACAGATAAAATCCTGTCAGAGTAAAACTGTTTTATAGACACTTGGCTACAGTGTCCAGCAGCTTTGGACTCTATAGACAGAGCCAGGCCTTGTCTTTAGGACCTAAACTCAGAGCCACAATGGTAAAAAGAAAAATCTCAGGGCAGTGCTGCTTGCTTATAATAGAGGCCATATCATGCTAGGTTGAAATTTACCATCTATCCCAAATTGGCCTCAAACCTGTAGCAATCAATCACTAATCCAAGAGGAGGCTGAGATTACAGGCGGGTGCCATCACACCCAAGTCAAACATAGTGCCTAGTGGTAAGAACCTTTGGGCAGTGATTAGGATCAAATGAGATCAGACCTCTGATGACTAAATATTGATGAATATACATATGAACAAGATATAGAGGAAGACCAGAGGATACCAATGTAGACACACATGCATACTCCCTGGCTCTTCCCATTTGAGAACAGGCACCACCTCAGGATTAGCAGAAAAAAGTACCTTTTTTATGTTTCTGAGACAAAGTCCTGCTGTGTAGTTCAGGGTGGTCCTGAGCTATGTAGCCTATGCTGGCCTTAAACTTGCACCAATTCTCCTGTCTCAGATTCCTGAAGTCTGGGTTTACAAGTGTACACCACCACTCTTGGTCAGAAAAGAGGACTTCATCAGATTTAATGCTATGCTATTTGGATTTATAGCCACTAGAACTGAGTTAAATACATCTATGTTCATTATAAAGTTACCAAGTCTCAGGTATTTTATTACAGTAAGAAAAAGTTTAGTGCTACTAAAATGCTTTTGCATAGCTGAGTAATATTTCATTGTGTAGATAATGCACATTTTTTATTTACTAGTTGACAGACATTTGGGTTCCTTTCACTTCTAAACTACTATAAATAATGCTGTTATGAATATGCATGAACAGTATAAGTTTTATGTAACTCTTCTTTTTTAGTTTTCATAGGTATGTATTTAGAAGTGGAATTATTAGGTCATATAGTAACCCTAATTTTGGAGAAATGCTAGAATCATTTCCAAAGCAGCTGCAACACTTTGCCTTTATACTATCAACACAACAGTTCTAATTTTGCCACCATCTCACTAACACTTGCTATTTGCTCTTCTAAAATTACAGACATAGGGGCCCGGCAGGATGGCTCAGTGGTCTAAAGCGCCTGCTTAGGGAAGCTTAGGCGGCTGCAGGGACTGTGGTTTGATCCCCAGCACCATATGCTGTGCCAGCCCTGCCCTCGGGGCAGGCTGAGCCGGTCATAAAAATAGATAAATAAACAAAAAAATTACAGACATATTAGTGGGTATAAAGTAGCAGCACATTGTGATTTTGGTTTATATAATTCCTTGAAAGCTAGTAATGTTGAACATCTTTTCATGTGTTTATTGATCATTAATACATGTTCTATAGAGAAGTGTCTATAGGGATCTTTTGCCCAGTTTTGGGTGAACTATTTGTCTTTTTACTAGTGAATTATAGTAGTTTTATCTATCCTGGACTCCAATCTAATATCAGGTATAGTTTCCAAAGCTGTTTTCCCATTCTGTGGGTACTCTTTTTACTTGCTTGATGGAGACCTTCATCTTTGAGAAGTTTTAAATATTTATAAAGGCCACCTTAACAATTTTTCATTTTATTGAGCTTTTGGTGTCATATCTGAAAATCTGCAGCTTAATTTCAGGTTGAAAAGACTGACTCTCATGTTTTTTCCTATGAGTTCTGCATTTTAAGCTATTAAATTTAGATCTGGTTTGTGCATATTGTGAGGGAGGGACCCAACTTCATTTCCTGGCTTGCAGATAACTAATTGTTCTGGCACTATTTGTTCAAAAGGTTATGCTTTTCTTACCACTGAATTTCTTTGAACACTTTGCCAGAAATCCAATGATCATAAATGCGAGGGTGTGACTCGCCAGATAGCTCAGCAGATTAAAGCACATGCTTAGGCAGACGCAGGGACTGGGGCTCAATTCTGGCTGTGCTATGCCGGGCTCTGACCTCGGGGCACAGAGGCTGACATGGTGACTGAGACTGGGCATGGTGGTCTATGCCTGTAATCTCAGTGTTTGAGAGGCTGAAAATAGGAAGATAACTATGACTGATCTGTGTAGCAAGACCCTGTACTAAATACATAATAAATGAATGAATGAATGTGAGGGCATGTTTTTTTTCTCTTCCACTAATGTATATGTCTAACCTTATATGTGTACCAATCTTTCTTGATTACTACAGTTTTACTGTAAAATACAATAGGAAAGTGTCACTCTTCCAACTTCTTTCAAGATTGTTTTGATGACTGTACATCTTGAGAATTTACATATGAATCAAAAGGTGAGGTTGATGATTGACAAGAGCTACCACGTATTTTGATAAGGGCTACAAAGAAATCGTAGATCATTTTTTTTTCTTGTTTCAGAACTTCTGTTTTGTTTGTTTATTTTTATGGCTGGCTCAGCCTGACCTGAGGGCAGGGCTGGCGCAGCATGTGGTGCTGAGGATCAAACCGCGGTCCCTGAAGCCTCATAAGCTTTCCTAAGCAGGTGCTTTAGACCACTGAGCCATCCTGCCGGGCCCCCATAGATCATTTTGGAATTACTGAATTCTTAATACTGTTAAAATTTCTGAGCGCCTCCCCCCAAAAATTCTGAGCTACAAATAATATCTTTAAGTCATCTTTAGTGGCATTCAATAGCATTTTATGATTTTCAGTACATAAGTGTTTATACTTCTTTTATACTTATTCCTAAATATTAGAAAGGCTTGCACTAATATTGTTTAGATATCATTTCTGCATCTTGTCCTCTGAACAACTACTACGAGGACAACAATAGCCAATTTATTTATTGCAACTGTCCTACTAACCTATTTTGAAACTGTTTCAATGCTATTTTATTTTTTTTCTTATTAAAATAAGAATACTTTATTAATTTTTATTACATTTTTTAAAGAGCCAAGTTTTGGCTTTACGAATTTTTTCACTGTCTTTTTTTTTTGGTCGCCATTTCATTTCTAATCTTTGTTATTTCCTCCTCCTGCTTGGCTGGGTTTAGTAATCTTTTTGTTTTGTTTTGTTTTATTATCTGAGATAAAGTCTCACCAATGAGTTCAGGCTCACTGTGTACCTCAGGTGAGCCTCACATGCATAGAGATGTTCTTGCTTCAACTTCCCAGAGTAGTGCAACACAGGCATGCAACACAATTCCTGGTTTGGTGCTCATTACTACATTTTTCTAATGAACTTTTTTTTGTGGGACCAGGGTTTGAACTCACAACCTTGCACTTGCCAGGCAGGCACATGTGCCACAGAGCTATCTCCCCGGCCCTCTAATGCATGAACTTTATCATTCTTGAAATGTCTCTCTATCTAGTAACTCTTTTGTTTTAAAGCACATTTTGTCTGATGTTAGCAGAGCCATTTTAGTTCTCTTACACTGTAGTCTCTGTCTGATTCAACTATCATTTTATTTTCAAATCGTGTGTATCTTTCTCAAGTATGTCTCTTGACTAGACAATCTATCTGGATATTAAAAATACTAATCTGATAATATCTGTTTTTGACTGATTAATTCAGTCACATTTAATGTTATTACTGATGTGGTAGAAATTATATTTTATTTAGTTTTTTGTTTTCTATTGTGAATCATATATTTTGTTCTGTTTTCTTTTATTACTTTTCTTATATTATGTGGACATTTTCTATTATAACATTTACAGATTTAAAAATATTGCTGTTATTTTACACAATGTTAAAACTTTTGAGCCAGTGTCCCTCTCTCTCTGTCTCTCTCTCATACCATTTTTTTGCTTTACTCATTTTTGATGGCGAGTCTTAGTCTCTATCTACTATCACTTTCTTCCACCAGTACAATTTTGCTTCCATCTAACCTCTTTGCTCTGTTACTTTCATACATTTAACATTTGTATGTAAATCCAGCAAAAATGATATATAATTACATCCAAATACATACTTTTATGAAATTTTTCTTGAAATTGATTGAGAATGTGAAGAGGAAGAAATATGCCATTACATTGCCCTTTATAATTAATTAGCGTTACCTTTATCAGCACTTTTTGTTTTTTAATATGAATTCAGATTACTATCCAGTGTCACTCTCTTTTATCCTGAAGAACTCCCTCCAGCATTTTTTGTAAGGGATGTCTGCTGGCAACACATTTCTTTAGCTTTTCCTTATCTGGGAATATATTTATTTCACTTTCATTTCTAAAGATAGTTTTACTATAATTAAGATACTTGGTTAACAATCTTTTCCCCCCCAGTACTCTAATGTCATTTTTAGCAGATTTCTATTGCCAAAACACGAAAATTAAGGCTGTGTAACTTAAAAAGGAAAGAAGTTTCATTTGATTCCTGGCTCTAGATGCTTAAACAATCACATGGTGACAACCTGTTAAATTCTGGTGAGGGTCTCACAGCAGTTCAACTCATGGCAAAAAATGGAAGAGTACACAGACATTTGCAAAGAGATCACAGAGTGAAAAAAGCACCAAGAGAAAGCTGATCTCACTTTATAACAAGTTACTCTCACAGCAACTAATCTATTCTAATGGAAACTGCATTAATCCCTTCATAAGGGCAGAGTTTTGCTGACTCTGACCACTTCTTAAAGGTCCTACCTCTTAATACTGGCACACTGGCAATGAAATAAAAACATGAATTTTGGCAGGTACAAACAATACCCAAACCATAGCAGCAGTCCACTGCCTTCTGGTTTCTATTGTTTCTTGTGAGAAATAATCTGTTGATCTTATTAGAGTTGTCTTGAACATGATAAATCATTTTCTGTGTCAGCTTTATACATTTTCTTTCCATATCTGGCTTCTAATATTTTCACTATGATTTGTTTCACTATGAATCACTTTGCATTTATCCGATTTTGAATTTATTGAGTTTGTATACATAAGGTTTGGAAATTTTTAGCCATTTTGAGAGCTGGCCAAGTAGCTCAGTGGATTAAAGGGCCTGCAAGAAGGGACAGGGGCTGGGGTTTGATCCCCAGGTCTGAGCTAAGAGGGCAATTGAGACTGGGCATGATAGCACAAAGCTGTAATCCCAGCTCTTGGGAGGCTATGAACAGGCGGATCATTATGAGCCCGATCTAGTAGTGGAACCCTGAATATGCTGTAGATCTTTCCCTTAAAAAATAGCCATTTAAAAAGTGTTTTTCTACCCCTTTTTCTCTCTTCTTCATGTACTATTATGCAAAAATGGTGACTGTTTTCATTTTACCTCATTTTTTCTGTGCTCTTTTTTTATTTTAGGGAAGGGTCTACAGGGTGTTCAGGGTCTCACTACTAGACTGGACTCATAGTAATCTGCCTGTTTATAGCCTTCCAAGAGCTGGAGTCTCAGGCGTGCACCACCATGCCCAGTCTCTTCTAATTATATAACCTATAACTGATTTATCTTCACATTTGCTGATTCTTTCTTCTTTCAACACTAATGTGCTGTTGAGTCCCTATAGAGAAATTGTTATCTTATTGTACTTCCTATACAATTTTGGAAAGTTCTGTACCAGAATTTTTATTCCATTCACTTTCTAAAACATAATTGCTGTTCCTTGATTAGTCTATACTTGATGAGACACTGCCACTTCCTTTGCTTAGACACAGTCCTTGAATTTTGATAGCAGTGTCAAAAGCCACACAAACACACACACACACACACACACACACACACACACACACACACTTTCCAAATATTGAGATCTTTTGTATCTATTTAATACTTGGAAGTTATTCTTAGTGACTGCTTTGAAAACTTTGTCTGTTAAATCCTACATCTTCATTTTTTTTTTTACATCTTCATTTTTGCAAAAGCATTTTCTGTTGTTTGTTTCCTTCTGTGTATACATACCCTCCTGTTCTTTGCCAGCCTCAGTTCTTTTTTTTAACTGCTTAGTTTAGATAATAGAATATAGCAATACTGGACACTGTTTCCTCCTCATTGTGAGGGACTGATATCACTGCTGTTTGCTTGGTTTTTAACTTAGTGACGTGCCTGAACTGACTCCATGAAGTTCCTTTTTCTTTGCCTATGCAGTCACTAAGGATTTTGCTGTTTTTCTGATTTTATACTTTTGCCTGGCCACCTAGGGTTCATTCCTGGCTATGCATAAGCCACTTGGTCAAAGGTTGTACTTGAGCTCCTTTAGTCAGATAGATTCTTTTATTACTGGAAATATGTGTGGGTTGGACACTATCAGAACTCAAGGAGTTTCAGTTTCCGTGCCACATTCAACCAGGTACTAATAGCTTAGATTTTTCCCTCTTTAGTTACAGGGAGAGATCATAGCCTTGAGCATGTACAATATCTACAGTGAGTGTGATTTTACTTTTACTTTGGTTTTCTAGAACTTGCCCCTGGATCAATGTATTGTTTAGCCAGAGGTTGGTCTGTAGTAATGCTTAAGGCCCTATGCAGTGAGGTTCCTGCTCTTTATTA
The DNA here is from genome assembly GCA_004027025.1 of Myocastor coypus. NCBI lineage: Eukaryota > Metazoa > Chordata > Mammalia > Rodentia > Myocastoridae > Myocastor > Myocastor coypus. Next base: position 9,275 of record PVJA010016135.1, read on the forward strand.
TTCGATTTGTGTATGGCTTGGCCCCTGATTTTGAGTCTACCTTATGTCCTGTCCTAATTACTTCTCAGTAGGTGCTGACTTATGCTTATGCATGGCCTTCCTGATACCCAGGATTGACTTAGATCATAGGAGGGTTCCTCTTAACTGTCTTTATGTGGTTCTATTATCAAACTTATCATGCGGTCATTTTCCTTATTGTGGAGTTATGAGTGCTTCTCAGTTTACCTTCATCATGATCTCTTATATTTGACAATGCCTTTAGGCATGGGATTCTCGATGTCCTGTTCCACACAAAGTCAACTTTTTCAGATAAAGTTTCATCCTTAAACCTGTCTTTCTGTAAAACTGTAGTACTTCAAGAAATAAAGGCAGAGACAGTGTCCTACTTCTTTCAGAGTGAAATCACATTTTTATGATTGGTACTAGGGTGCTTGTGGGGGTTTCTCCTGCCTGCATGAACTTCTCATAAAAACACAACTTTGTGGTAGAGAAATGGGGGCTCAGAATTACCAGTTTTCTGTGCCTGGGTGGATGTCTGTATCTTGCAAGCGGGGGCTAAGAGAGAGAAAAGAAAGTTGAATGGTGGAAGAGATACGTAGTCATTTTGGGTCTACCTGTAAAAAAGCTTGTATAAAAGAGCTGGGGGAGATGAAAAAGACAGAGCTTTGTCCCTTCCAGGTAAAACCACAGCTCTAGCCAGGCAACAAAGGGAAGACAGAGCTCCCCTCAACCATACCCAAGTACTTGGATTAATGTTCCCTTAAGTAGTTTCTGTAAACGAGAGTCTGGAAAGGGATAGAAGCAAATCATGCTGTAAATACTGCTGACTCTCCCTGTTCTTCTTGATTACTTTAGTATATTCATGAATCAATATTTCTGCATTTGTTGTATGCCCTTAGAACAATTAAATTTACATATAAAACTAATTAGTCTATGCTCCTTAATTTTAGATTTTATCATTATGTCAAAAAAGTAAGAAAGTCCTCTAACTTTCTGATTAAACTTTTAAGGTGAATGAATGAACAAAAAGTAGTAATTTACTTTAACTGAAATAAGCTGTGATCCCCCATGGCGTTACACTAATTTACATTCTGGTGGAACTTATTTATTATGTGTCTTCTCCCTTTATTGCGTCTTGAAAATTCATAAAGTTATTTCTAATGACACCTTCAGAGACCTTTGTAACCTATCCACATAGCTTCTTAAAGTTCTCCTGATCTAGGCCTTTTATCTAGATTGAGTAATCTGAAATACGTAATTCAAGGTCTCTTATCAATTTTAGCTTCTGATAGCAAAGGAAACATTTACAATTTCTTATAAAGCTATTATTCCTTTAACATTGGTATAACAGAATCCTGTATGTTTTATTAAAATTGTGAGCATTTCCATCTTTTTTCCTTAACTGGCAGGCTCTTTCCAGCAACTAGAACTACAGACACACATCATAGTACCTAATTCTCCAATCAAGTTGAGCCTTCTTATACAGGCATAATTATTATATGCTAACCTTTTATAGCACATACCTTGCATAATATGAGTGGCATCAGTTATCACATACCTATTTCTTTTGAAAGAATCTTATTCTCAATAAATTCAAGTCATATATGAATGGTCAAAGTACTTTACCTGTCTTCTACAGCCAGAATCACACTGTGGACATATTCCATACAGACTCATACAAAAATCTCAACAAAGATTGATGAAGTACGCCACCCAGTGGATATACTGCAATATTACACCGAAAAAACACATGCTATAATGCAAAAATTAGCATTTGTAATCCTATTAAGGTTACCCAATTCCACTACAGAGTTACAAAATAAATAATGGGAAAAAGAAAAGTCATCATAGTAGGGAAAGAATCAAAAGCAATGATATGAATATCCTCAGAGGTACTGGGGTTATAATGTGCTTCAAAATAGAGTACTTACTGTGTACCCCATGGGAATTTAGAAAGTATTGGTGGGTATAGGGCAAAATAACGCTCAAACTTCTGAGACTACGGCTGTATTATATATTTTTCACCTTTTTCCTAAAAAGTTCAATCTTAGAAATTCTTCTTGCCAGTATGATGGTTCATGCGTGTAACCCCAACACATGGTAGGCTGAGGCAGGAAGATTGCTGAAAGGCCACTTCTGGCCTACACAGAGAGAGTGTGTCTCAAAACACAAAGCAAACAAAAAAAAGCAACTGTTCCTTCAATGACCCAAATTCAACCATTCTTTAATTAGTATCTACTATATTCAAACACACTGAACTAGATGCCTTCATACCAATTCTCATTTGACTCTTTCATGAATTTTATCTGCTTTACTCCAAAAAGCTTATTTCCTCTTGAGACTGCTCACATTCAAGGGGTCTTGAAGTTCCTCCATTATCTACAAAGCTTAACTACAGAAGAATCAATGAATAGGGGACCTGCACACCTGTACAGATGTTTATCTAGGTGAGAGGCTGAAAACTTCCACCTAAGAAGCAACAAAGGGGAAATGAATCAGTAACACTGGGGGTAAAGAAAAACCAGGATTCATTTATCCTGTGATGTATTCTCCTACTTCTGTCCTACAATATGTTAAGAAGACACCCAATCTGAGAAGAGTCACTGCCAAGATCAAACCACAAAGTTACAGTACTAATGACTATAAGTTTTGACTATTAGAGAGCAATTCTATGCCTATCCTATAGCTTGCCCATGAAAAAGTGAGAAAAACAGTAGAAGAGAAAGTGAGCAGTCACAATTAGTTGTACTGACTTAATTTTCATGGAAGTCATATCTTTCAGTGCTTAAAATACTCCGTAAACGGTATTTAGGAAAATAAATGCTTATGTTCCTTCCTATTATAGGGACTAACAAAATGACATTCATGAGGTCCTAGAGGATGAACAAATACAGCTCAAGATAAATTTTTACTAATGATTTATGCAAGGAAATAATAAAAAATATAAGGTTAACCTAACAGCATAGATTTCTGTTTCTATATGCAGCCAACATTTACTAAGTACTTGAAGCTCCAAAGGATTCAACATCCACAAACTGAAAGAAATAACCAATATTCATCTATATATCATTACTATATTTAATAACACTTGCTTTTCATACTCATTTCACTTGTATAATTCCCAACATAATGTGAATCTATAATACATAGAAGAGTCTCAGCAACTGATCACCTCAAAACACACAGACTTGACATAGCTGTTGTAATGTGGAAAAATTCAGAGTATATAAAACACAATTCTATTGACCCAAAAGTGTTTTCTCCTTATGAATTCCGTTCTAGGCCCTAGGAAAAACATAAACATGGTAAGACACACCAACTTACTTAACTGGAAAACAGACCCCGGGTCTTACTATCAATAATACACTAACTAAATTTTTTAGTCACCTTGAAAACTGGAAAACACTGGAATCCAGAGACTGAAGTTGAAGAGGTGATAGGCTTTCTTCTCCAACACATGAAAATAGGCTGGGGCTATTCATTCCCTCACATCCAATGGGCTTTTCATTTACTTTATCCATATCTTGAACAGTAGGAATCTTTGGTAGATTGCTGAGTATCTAGCAAAGAAAGAAACAATTCATAAAAATTCTAAATTCAAGCCAAATACCAAAGGTTGAGCCAATCCTTCTGATGCTAGGAAAGAATGCTTGGGCAAATCAAAAGAAACTGTTTCCTACACAAAACAGTGTACAATAATGTACACTAGAACACCGAACCCAGGCATATTCAGTTATTAAGCTTATCAGCTACACACCAATAGACCTCCCTCATCTCATTAAGGGTTTCTGGAGCTGCCCCACCTCAGCATATACCTAGGGCCCCTTTTCATTGTATGTTTATCTCTTTTGACCCAGGGGAAAGCTAAGATTTCATTCTGAGATCTGTGATGAGAGTAGGGGTGGAGGGAAAAAGCAGTGCAGCAAGTGTTTGTGCTGGTTTGGGAGAAAGGCATGCAAAAGACAACATCTGTTCACAGTGCACGCACACAGAAACATGCATCTGGGATCTTGTGGGAGAGCCAGCTGAATGAAGACAGCATGAATAAGTAAGGTGAAGGAATATGAAAGGGAGGTAAACTGAATGAGGACAGGGCAGTCCTAGATAATCTCCTGGTCTCTAGAGTAGAGCATTAAACTAAGACATCCAAGCAGTAATTTTATTGCTCATATGCCTGTTTTCGCAGGATATCAGAAGAAGAGCTAGTATTAAATTGCCTCTATCCTCACCAGTCTGACCTACCCTGAGTGGGGAAGGGGTACCTAACATGCGACTACCAGACCTTTCTTGGAAAGAGGGTCAAAAGGGAAATCATGCAGAAAGGCAAGGTTGAGTAGGGAAGACATCTGGGTGCTATGGTGGCTGTCAGGAGAGGAGTGTCCCTAAAAGGACGGCCAACCTTATTGCACCCTTCAGCGTCCAGAGCTGGGCAACCATGTCCGGGAAATAGTGCTCCTGAAAATTCAAAACAGCAGAGTTTTTATAAAGCCAGCCAGCCTGAAAGCAGGGACCAGGAACGGGCACAAAGAACCAACCCTTCTTCCCAAGAGAAAAGAGGAAGATTCATCCCTGAATCCTGAAAGAAAGGAGACAGGAAATCCAGACACTCAGGAACAGCCTATATGAGGATGAAAGAAAATCCTGGATGTTCTGTGACATTGACTGTGACATTTATACTACCTAAAGTCAGTACAAAATCCAAACCTGGAAACAAATGATTTGAGTCTTCTATATGAAGTTTTCTCACTATCAGTAACAGCATCAGAGCAACATAACCCAAAGATCCAGTACAAAGAAAAGACCATGAAAAGAAGTGGTTTGTTATTTCTATGAAGCTTTGGGACTGCTAGTTCCTTTAACTTATGTGCTTTGTACGGAAAATTGTGGAAAATTTCATGTGAGAGAAGGAAGGGGAAGATTGTCCCTTACCTGGTAGGTCTCATTTTCCAGAGACAGCTTCTTCTCAACATTTTGTTCTCTAGAAGATAAAGGTACTATTAAGTTCTACGAAACATCTCAGGTTGAAATAGAGTATAAATTGCAAATCTGGGTTATAATGTTCATTCAAAATTAGAAATAGTGTGAGCCTTACTAAGGATCTAAGATGGCCACCCTGAGCTACTCTACTGAAGAAAATTTTCAAATGTTATTTCTATTTCAGAAAGAAAGAAAAGGGGAGAAGACACTGGGGGGTGCATTTAGGATAGCCAAAAGGAATAAAGAATTAGCAGACTGAGGTAAGAAATCACTGACAATCTTCCTAAAATATCCATCTTCCCAAAACTCCCATCTTACTGCAAGATGTTAGGTTCCTCTATTATTTGATATAGAACATTTTTTTCATATGTACTTAACTGTTTCTTAATTTTGCTCAGGTATAAATCTTCATCAACAAATTCTTGTTCCTCTGGAACAGAACATCTCCTGAAATGTAGACAAAAATCATTTTTTGGAAGAAAAATGTATTCTTAAAAAGGCTTTATTTTTTATGACTATGAAGGGGGCAGCTTAACAATGATCTAACAATAATAAGTGCACATCCCATTGACAGTCCAAAATTTTGCTACATGTAAGACATAGGTAAGAGCATCCTGGGAGTACAAACCAAAAGACTATTGAAAATTTATTCAGTGCTCAAAAGTCATACCAAAGACAAACAAACAAGAGTTAATAATTGGAACCTATGTTATATCCATTTCTCACGAAGTGAACTAGCCTAGAATGCTGTCTCTTAGACTAAGTACAAGCAGATAAAAGATAAAGTACTGAGAAATGAAATTTAAATAATCATTCCTGTACTCTAATCACACAATCTCATTTATTCTGTAATGAAAGTGCTTAGGCATATGTGCAAACTACAAGGGATTGCATAACAACACAGACCACATTTCACTTAGTCAGCTTCTTCCGTTTGAGACTTTTTTTCCCTAAAAAGACATACTCTCTTATGGCACCTTTTTTCTTTTCTTTTGTAGCAGCATTTTCTATCAAGATTCATTCTGCATGAAAAAGATTTTAAGAGAGTCACATCTGGACTGAAGCAAACTGACGTATTTATTTATTTATTTATTTATTTATTTATTTTATATGGACAAGAGTTCTTCATTTGGGACCTGTCTGCTCCATACATATAGGGCACTATGTCTCCTCATCTTCTGCTCTTGGACAGGGTCTTGATGATCTCTTCTTTCTTGGTCTGCAGGCATTCCTTATGGTGCTTGCACACTTCCTTGGTCTTTAAACTGCGAGGCTCAGCCTGGCCAGTCAGAAGCTTTTTCAGGGCCTTGTCAGCTTTCAGCTAGTGGATGTGCTCCATTAGGATCTGCTTGACTTGAACACAGTCCCCTTTACCTTAGGGTACATGCTGTGGTACATGGCCGGTCGATCTTCTTAGATACCCCATATCTCCGGAGCAGCCTGCACAGGAAGCATGTTCTGTACAATCAGGTTACCTTCTCCAGCAGCCAGGCATTGGCCGTACCCTTCTGCTTACTGATGCTCATGCGCCCGGCCTTCCGGTGATCCAAGGTGTTCTTCTGGCATCGAACCTGAGAATTGACTGTCACAGGCTTGTGGATGATCTGCCTAAACTTGATCAATTTCCAGATCTGCTGGTGGGAATTGGCATTGGCTATTTCATTGGTATCATTAGGGTCCAACCAGACCTTTTTGCCACAGCAGAGGACGCTGGAGGCCAGCCTCTTCTGAAGCCTTTTTGGGGCTGCCTCTATCTCCATTTCCCAAACCAGGTCCATAGTACTGATGCCCGCCAACCCCACCAGCCCAGGTAACACCAAACTCTAGGCCCATGCATTCCCTAAAATGACTTGTTATGAGATATGTTGACTACTGAGTCAAATGAAATGATGATTAAATTGAAGTAAAGGCCCATGGATGTGCTAAATGCCATTTAGTTGTCAGATGTTGCAAGCAACGTAGGGTATATCAGCAAGACAAACGTAACTATATAGTATTGAACGTAAAATAAATGCTGGAAACATTGATTCCATATATAAGATACAAAAAATCAGTTCAACTTGGAATGTAAAGGCCTTGTTGTCAAAGAACTTTAAATCTCCTGAAGGACCAAAACATATGCATATGAAAAACATATAACTTAGATTCAATAGCCTCCAACATCACAAGCT
>PVJA010016135.1:16522-44141 GCA_004027025.1 Myocastor coypus
GTCATGCCCACACACTGTACTCTGTAGAACGATTGTGAGGACAATATGCAATATGTCAACTTTCAAAAAAAAAGAAAGGGGAAAAGAAAAAAAAAGTAATGTTGATTGAATGTGTTAATGTTTAATTGTTTGATCAATCTTTAATACTTATATGTATTAATCTAAACTGATCTGATGATGAAAATATGTAATATAACCATTGTTAAATTTAAACAATAAAAATATTAAATTAAAAAAAGAGAGACAAAAAAAGAAAAACATGCAAAAAATGCGGAACAGAATGTGAACAAATGTCAAGAATCAAATACTATGGGAAATCAGGATAAAATAACCATAAACAAATATGGAGGGAAAGAAAATGCTATATAAGAGTTCAGCAGGACAGGCAGATGGAATGTACAAGATCACTGTAAGCAAAGAAAATAACATAATCAAAGCCACGGAACGTACAGTAAGCACAACTTGTGTGGGGAACAGTGAAGCCATAGCACCGGCTCAAACACGAAGTCTGTATTAAGGTATAATGAAAAACAAGGCTGGATAGATTTAGGTAGGTTCAGTAAGCATAGATGTTTGAATGCAGGGCCAAAGAATGCAGATTTGAGATTAAACGTTTTAAAATATAAAGATATATCATACATAATCTCAGAAATTATACTGCGTCCTAGAACCTCACCTGTATTTTGGATGAGAATTGTAGTAACAAAACCACCTTACAGGTAATGTAGATGGGTCCACTTTGCCAGGGAGTTTTCTCCATTTTAGACACTCATCACACTGTACCCATGTCTGATCAGGAACCTTCCTAAATGAAGGAAAATGGAAATATACCTATGTATCTTCTAGCTCTGTGGTTTGTTTTATATTAGAAAGGCACAACCAAGTGAAAAAAAGTAATTTAATACATAATGTAGTACAAATGCTATAGCTTAAATGTCTAAAATGTATATTTTGAACTTCTTAGAAAAAGTCATGATGAAAATACATCAGATATGGATATAAAATGACAGGTATGTATTAACATGGTAAGATATCATTATTTATGGAGCACAGTAATATTTATCCTGGAATCTTTTAAGAAAACAATAGATAATTTCAACTCAAATTTATGAACTTGCAAATACATTATATATATATATATATATATATATATATATATATATATATATATAATCAAGAAATAGAACCCACAATCTCATTTTATTTGTGTCTGTGCACTTGCACAACAGATGTGAAATGCATTTATAAGAGTCAATGGCACACTGATATCAAAGCATCTGACATTTCCCTGCAGATGCCTCCTAGTCTCATTGATATTTGAAAATAAATAATTCATTTCTACTATTTTAATCAAAAACTTATCAGGTTGTTATTCACAAAGTTAATCTTTAAAGGTACCATAAATTTGATTGAATCTCACAACTAGGACTGGTGGTATCAAACCAACAATTAGGTGGTTATATTATTAAAATAGTCTTCCAGAGTGCAACTCTAAAAACTCATAGTCTCATTCACAGTTGGATCTGGAAATGAGACACCTACATCTAAAAGTGAATTTGTTTCTCTATGAAGAGATGTGGCTCATATGATATGCATAGTATAGTACCTACAATGTGAAAAGTTATGTTAGAGCAAGAAGAGGGAAGTCTGGAGAAAAGATATAAAGGGAGAGGGGCACATAATGCTTATTTCAGCAGTAGGGTAAGTTCTGTGTATGTTATAGTTATGTTGCTTTTATAGATACTTCCATAGAGTGGTACGGATCTTTAACTCTTAGTTTAGCAATTTTCTTATCATTTTAAATGATTCTTTCTAGTTAAAAAATGATAAAATTTCATCATAGAAAAATTCAAAAATAACAGAAAGCACTCATAATTCTACCACTCAAATACAATATCTTTTTCTTTTTCAAAATTCTTTTTTTTTAACTTTGAGACAAGGTCTCTCTATGTAGTTCAGGTTGGCCTTGAACTCACTTTTTTTTTTTGTTTGTTTGTTTTTGAATTATTTTTTAAATTTTTTTAATTTTTTTTTTCTTGTTTCAGAAGTTCTGTTTGTTTATTTTTATTTTTATGGCTGGCTCAGCCTGCCCTGAGGGCAGGGCTGGCACAGCATGTGGTGCCGGGGATCAAACCACGGTCCCTGAAGCCACCCAAGCTTTCCTAAGCAGGCGATTTAGACCACTGAGTCATCCTGCCGGGCCCCTGAACTCACTTTTGTAGCCCAGGATGACATGGAACTCACAGTGATCCCCCTGCCTCAGCCCACCGAGTGTTGAGAATATAAAAGTGCAGCACCCCATCAGGGTAAAACTCTGTTTTAATCAAGATGGTTTATACACATTTTTGCACCCATAGCTTCCTATATTTTAGCTTTGGTCTGCTTCAGACTTGTAGCCTTTAAGCTCTCAGCTCAAGCCTGATCTATGAAGTCTATGCATATTTTCAGGCAGCCACTGCTTCATTTAGAGCTAGAGTCAGCAAAACATAGTTTAGTAGGTAGGGTGGCATATTAATTTTGGTTCTACATGCATAGATGTAAAACAGTTCTTACAGAAAGATGTAAATATTGTTCTTTTCAGGAACAAACATACTTAGTGAGTCTGCTTTGGGTTACATAAGGAGCATGGCATATCTTTCATTCTAGGCAGGCAGGTGAGGCTGTTAGCTCATATTTACATTAATTAGGAAATTGAGGAAATTATATTGAATTTCCTCTCTGTTTTCCACAAAGAGCACAAAAGGTATAGTAAGAAGTTTAGGGATCTGAATGCCTATATTTGAACCTTAGCTCTATTGTCTTCTCCTTGATAACCTTGAAGAAATTACTTAAGTTCTCTGTATATCAGTTTCTATAATTGTAAAGAAATAATAATCTATCTCAGAGTTGTAAGGATTAAAGAGATTACATGTATAGAATTTAGAACAATGCCTAACATATAATTACTCAGAAATAAATACTAAAAATGCAATTTTGCCTCTAGTACATACACTATCTAGCAATATATTAATCTGTTTCATTACATTAATCAGTGCTAATTTGAAAGATAAAATGGGCATCTCATCTTAATTTGTATTTCTTTGACAGCCATAGAGGATGAATGTAAGTTCAGATCTTTAGAATAAGGAGTAAATAAGCATAGAGCTGGTGGTTTCTATTTCTATTTATTTAATTATTATTACTATATCCTTACAATTCATAATATATACATTCACCATGGAGAAGTGGCACATATGAATATCACATCATGATCATTTTTAATTCCCCTTCTGCTACTCTCCCTCACATCTTCCAAATGGACTTGGACTACTCTAATATCTAGCTTCACAGAGATTATAACTGTGTGTATGTATTGGTATTTATTTTATCCTCTGTATTATACTCATTTTATGACTTATTAATGCATGTCATCCCATTTGGTATATAATTCCATATTTTAGATGCAAATTGTACCTTTTGTTTAATGTGCCCTGTTCTCTATTTCTGTTCTGAAACTCTACTGCATTACCAACAATATTCACTAGAAGTAAAACGAGAATTTTGTTAACATGTCTGAATACTTACCCTGTGTACCCTGTGTCAGGCACTGTGCTAAAAGTGTGATAATACCTAATGCAATACAGTTTAGGAAAACAAAGTAAATTATTTGTCCAAGTCCCCCTGACTACTAGGAAGGAAATCTTGACTTTCAGTCCAGCAGTGTCAGATTTAAATGGTCATCATCTACCACCACATTACACTGTCTCTACTAATCTGACAGTACTTATTCTTCACATTTATGACCCATTCTGCACAGGTGTTAAGCCAGAATGAAGAAGGTTACAGAGAAAATGATGCAATTAGTACCTGTGCTTTCTTATTTTTGGTTGATTAAAATTTCCGGTGTGAAAAGTTTACCTTTGTTTCATTCATTTTGTCTATGGACATTACCCCTAATACTTTTACATATAATGTGTTTTATTACGTATGGTACTGGCCTGGTTACAGCTGAAGTTTCAAAACTCTCTTGAGATGTCTTTTCCTTCCAATAAGCATTGAGCTTCTGAGCAAGGGTATTTATTGTTAATCTAAAAGAAAATGTTAAGATAAACGTCAAGATTCAGTATAGTTGAATAATTTTTCCATTTTTGAGAAGTTCCTATTTAATAGAAAGCAACAATTTAGAATATTCAGCATAGTTTGGAATATACACATATTAAGAAGCTAAGATAGTAGGTCACTGACTTTGCAAACTACAAATGATAACAACAAAAATCATACTGTTGAACAACCATTTCAATTCAGAAGACAAAATGGACACGAGACCTAAAAAGTAAAGTTCTACAGATTTTGAGGGTTACAGAATTACAGAAAGGGTAAACTGACCTTAGCGACTACAACAGAAGACTACATTGCATAGATACAACATAGCTGAATTCTGATAAATTAATAGTAAGTTATTTGTAAGATGACAGATATGTAAATTCATAATCAAGTAACAACTCAAGATGATTAGATATGGTACTCTACTATAAATCAGTGAAACATTAACTTTAATCTATCTCGACATCTTCCAGGAGCCTCATGCATTCATAGGTGGGGCTTTTCAAAAGGTGGTTGGATGTTGTGTGTGAGAACATGGATTAAGGTTGTGCAACACCTGCATTAGTCCCTTAATTGGATCAGCATAGTTTTGAGTGTGGCTAGGTGGATTTCTTGAAGAAGCAAGCCCCATCCTCAGTGTGTGGGGCATCAATCAATAGGCATATATCCTGAATAGAATATAAGGGGAAAGAAGGCAGCCTTTCTGACTACCTGTCTGCCACACTATGGACTAATTCTCCTCTGTCATAGCCCTCTGCCATGCTACCCTGCCTTGGGACCAGCTGACTATGGAGTGAAACCTCTACAAATGTGAACTAAAATAAACCTTTTCTACAACTACTGAGTGTTTGGTATTTTATCCCAGCAATGACAAAGTAATTAAGATGGATTTTGGTATAGAAAGCCCTTTCCAGTCCTTGTTGTGGTGCAGGAAATTTATATTTGTAATCCCATGAAAAGTTATTGGATTTCTAGTGAGTTAACTCCAATCTACCACATCCAGTGAAACTCAACACAAGAATAGACACTAAGGTATATTTTTGCTTATTGGGAGACAAGCAGTCCTACATCCAGCCATGATGATGACTATCCAGAACAAAGGCCTCAATCCTGGTTATATTCATTGATAAAGAAAGGAGTGGTTTGAGGGTGAATGACTGAGAATGGCAGTACTATGAGCTGGGATAGGTGAGGGGCCTATATTTACTCTGCAATATGCAGAGAAAAAGATTTGAAGAGAGTCATTTGCATTACTCAATTGGGATGGTATCTAATGTTTTGAGGTCCAATGCTTTAGCTCTAATATGTAATCTTTCAAGCCCCATGAAGTCATATGGGGCTATCTATCTCAACAGCACAGAACATTGGCTCTTCTTCCTGTCTTGATCCAGCTCATATTAAAGAGCTGTACGTGGGGGCTACTGGGGAAACACGCATGCCAACTTCAAATACTACCACCAGCACCTTGGCTAGACCCATATGCATTGCTTAAAACAAATTGAAAGGATAAGGAAAAGCCCTAGCTATCTCTGTAACATATGAATACATGGAAATTGTGTCAGGCTTGGCCAACATGGGGACAAGTGCTCCTCTTTGAAGGAGAGCCACCCAGGTGGTCCTCCTCATTTTGGTATCAGAAAAGTCAGGTTGTTGTAACACTACCTGATTTGGTGGTCCAGAAACCTTTCAAACTGGCTTATGGAGTTTGGAAAGGATTGGAAATGTCTGCTGAAGAAGTAGCCCTGGGATGCTATAAGCCTAACTTGACTCTAGGCAAAGCTCAGATTGCAAAAATGCTGATAGAAGTTCTGCTGGTAAAGATCAGGCTCTGAATATTTCCTTGGGGAAGAAGGCTTCCATTGGCAGTTGGACTCCAGATCATGCATTTTACATTGTAGCTGAAAACATATCTACATTTTGCTGGTGTACAGGGAAACCATAGGTGACAAATAAGAACTGTAGAATAATTAATGTGGAAAAAGAAATTTTAAGGCAGTTTAATGTTGAGGTGGTGGCATACCTACTGTGGAGATCATTAAGCCAGGTCTATGTCAAGAATCAGGAGCAAAGGGTCTAGCAGTATGATTTAATACTTTTTGAATTTGGCCAAAAATAAAAGTCTATGGAGATAGCTCAGTGGGACAAGTGCTTGCCTGGCAAGTGCAAGGTTGTAAGTTCAAAACCCGGTCCCACAAAAAGAAAAAAAAATACAGAAATAAAAATTTAGACTCTAGCAATTGTGATAGAACAGCCTTGATTGCTGAAAAGGCTAGCAATAAAAGGCCAACTATTTTGGAAGAAGCCAATTGAAAAGATGATCTGAAGAACACCAGGAGCAAAAACAGGTCTCTACCCTTTGTAGCCTCAAAATTTCAAAAGTGAAAGACTTGTTTTGAAAAGAGAGCCCCTGAGCACTCTCTTCCAGAATAGTGATGGGCTAGAGAATCTGTTCCTCAGTATTAGGTTCATAGCACTCAGCAATACAGGCACTTGACCCCCCAGCCAACAAAGAAAGAAGCTTGGTTATGGCTCTAACTGGCAGCAGATTTTGGCATAATCCATATGTTGCTGGCTGTAGACACAAGCAGAATACAAGAGTTGGGGGGCTAGGAAGTGTTCCATTCATATTTCAGAAGAAAGTCTAGTAGGCCAGACAGTGTACCCTTGTGCGAGCAGTGTATAAAACTGTGAGCGTGAAGCTAAAGGTGCAGGGGCAACTCCAGAAAGTTGGAAAAGCCGGGAATGTGGATTATCTGAGAAAAGCCACAAAGAATGAGGAAAGTCAGATCAAGAGAAAGCAAGAGCTACAACCACTGGCAATGCCATAGGAGTTTGTCTTTTGCAGTTCACAGCTTGCTGCTGATTGCCACAGGTGTTGGATGTGTAACTACAGCATTTCTCTTTTGTCCTGCTGGATTTCAGTCTTGTTTTAATCACATTCCCTTCTATCCTCCCTATGTGGAATGGTAGTGTTTACCTTACTCCATTATATATTGGAATATTTAATTTTTATTTGATCTTTACAGAGGTTTGTAGCTAAGAGTTTGCCTTATATCTCAGAGGAGAAATTGGACTTAAGTCTTTGGAAACTCTTAGAGATAGGCTAAATGCATTTTTCTATAAAGGGATACACTTGAGTCTTTTGGAGACCAGAGGTTAAATGTATAGCTTCAATCAGATGCCTCCCACTTCCCCTGCGGCAAAGACTAATGCACTCATAGGTGGGCTTCTCAGAGGTGGTTGGATCTAGGGTTTGTGTTATCTAAATTAGTCTCTTAGTTGGATTATGAGAGTACTTTTGTGTGGCTGAATGAATTTACTGAAGGTGGAAGCCCCACCATAGATTTGGGCGGCACCAATCAATTGGCTTGTAGCCTGGATGAAATAAAAAGGGACAGAAAGAAGGCAGGACTTCTTGCATTTTTCTTCAAAATTAGGAACAAAACAAAGATGTCCACTCTCATCACTTTTTTTCAAGGTTATTTTGGATGTCTTAGTCATAATAATTAGGCAAGAGAAAACATAAAAGATACTTAGATTAGAAAAGAAAAAAAAAGAAGGCAGGATTTCTGACTTCGTCTCTGTCATGATATGGACTGTTTCTCATCTGCTATGTCACCCTACCTTAGAGCCAGCTAACTGTGGAGTAAAACTTCTACAGACTGTCAGCTAAAATAAGTCTTTTCATTTTCAACTTGTGAGTGTTGGGTATTTTGTTCAGTAATGAGGAAGTAACTAAGGCAAGAGCTACTATTGGAAGGCACATCTGAATTACAGCTCTTGAACTTTCTCTTACCGCTCTTCTCAAACAACAGTAGGTTCGGGATCAACAACAAATATAATGTGTAAAATGAAAACCTAAGTTTACTTTGATACTGACAACTTTAAAAAATTGTTAACTTTCTAATAATTCATATTTAATTCAATTGCCTAGGATTATGCCTAAATGAAGATCTATAAACACCTCAAACACTGTGAACTTAAAAAAAGTCTAGATTTTATTTTTTCAGTACTAGAAACTGAACCTAGGGCCTCACATATACTAGAATGGTGTTCTGTTTCTGAGCTACAACTCCAGCTGTTTTTTTTTTAAATGTATTTAGTACAGGGTCTGCAGAGTCTTGCTACATAGATTAGACTCATAGTGATCCTCCTGATTTCAGTCTCCCAAGTGCTGATATTACAGGTACATGCTACCATGCCCAGTTTCAATCACCATTTCAGTGTGCCCTGGGGTTAGGGCCAGCTCTGTTTTAATAGGGTGTTCAAAGTTACACAGGCTGGCCTCAAATTCATGATACTCTCTTACAAGCTCACAGGTACCTGGGATTATAGTATGTGCTATCATATCCAATAGAATATAGAATTTTAAAAAATCTTTAAATCTTTTGGATCATTCTTCAATAATTTTGAAGACCATTTATTTTCCTATGATAATCTCTTTTTTACCCCCAAATTACTCAATTTAGATTCTCACTATAGAGATTAAAATAATCATATAGCAGTTTTCCTATAAAACCTTACTTCACCCTAACTTACCAATATTTCCATCTTTATGTTTATATACTTCCCTCAAGCTACAGATCTAGAACTATGTTTTATTTCTCCTTAAAATTCTACTTAAAATATGCTTCCAAAAGTTGATTCCATGGGTTTCTGGGATGGTGTCAGAATAGGAAGCACATGGATTGTATCTCTTTACCTAGACAATAATTGCACTGGTAGATTTTGCCTCATATACGTATTTTGTAACTCTGGACTCTACTGAAGGCTTGCAACTTCCAGTGAAAGGATTAGATGATGGATTGTGAATTTTGGTCAATTTCAGCCCTAAGTTCACTAGCAGCTACCCATTCCCTACACCAAGCCCTGTGGTAGTCAACTCTCTCTGTGTTCCAAGGACAGTTTATAGTAACCAGAGAAGGCAAAAAGGATACTGACTTGCAAATGTAGGGACCTGTGCTCTCATTACTAACTACTATTTCTAATCACAGATATAGGTGGATGGCCTGTTTTGTTGTACTTCATCCACCGTTATGATCTTCTGGACTGCTAGCTGAAGTGATGTCCAGGGAATTCAAAAGGCTGACACCATCTCATCCTTCACTTTTCCTTTTTTAAAAAAATTTTGTGACCCAGGCATTAAACATTAAGACATTTAGAAAGCAACCCTACACGTGGAAAAATTTAGAAAGTCTCTGTGAAATTCCAAGGAAAAAATGCATGCTCAGAATGAAAATGAGAAGACACTAAGTTTACATTTCAGACTAATATTTGATAATAGAGAGCCTATACTAAAAAACAAATAAATAAACTGCAGAATTCAGTGCTAGGAAAGGGGTAGAGGAATCTTGATTTCCAGAGTCACCATGTTATGGGATCCAAATGTCCAGTTTTTAATAAAGAAACAAATGAAAAAAGAATCACAAAGCATACAGTGAAATAGAAAATATGGTCCATTAAAAAGAACAAAGTAAAACCAAAAGAAATCATCCCTGAAAAGATTCAGAGATAGATAGACTGGAAAAAGATGTTAAAACAATAGTCTTACTGAGACCAAAGGAGCCAAAGAAGGATGCAAAAATAAAAGAAAATGATACTTTTAGGCATAAAATGTAAAGCCAGATTAGTATGTTGTGCTGTATACAACTACTTTCTGTTCAATGAAAAGAAATATTTGAAACAATAGTGTCTAGAAAACTTATCATGTCTGCATCTTGTACTTGGAACAACTACTATGAAGACAACAATGTGACATGTATTAATTATTGTAGTCATCCTACTAATGTGTTGTGAAACTGTCCCATTGTTTTTTATTAAAAATAAAAAATAAAATGATAATGATATTTAAACAAATAAAAATTGAAATAAAGAGACAGAAAATGTAAAAAGAGACCAAAAAGGAAATGTGGACCTGAGAAGTGTAGTAACTGAAATGAACAAGTCACCAGAGAGTCTCAAAGATAGAGTCATTCAGATAGAAGAAAGAATTTATTTTATTATTTTTATAGAAGAAAGAATTCAAAAATAGTAAATTATTGAATCTGTGGAACAGAAAGAACAAATATTGAAAAACAAATAGAGCCTAGGAGATATGTGAGACAGCATTAGTTACTTAACACAGGCATTGTAGAGTTCCAGAAAAAGAGAGAAAAGGACAGAGGCTATTTGGAAACACAATAGCTAACTAGTGCCCAAGCTTAATAAAAGGCACAAACATAAATATCTAAGAAACTCAACTAATTCCAAGGACAATGAGCTTAGGCCCACATGAAGATAGTTGTAGCCAAACTTATTAAAAGATAGATTAAAAAATCTTAAAAGCAGTAAGAGAAGAGAAACTCATATTCAAGGGATACTTGTAGTTTGTATTTTTTGTTTTATACTTAAGAGAACAATGGAAAGAAATAATTGCAGGTATTAATTTAAAGCTATTATTATTGTAACTTGTTTGACTCTACATCTTCCAATTAATAAACTAATGCATTGAAAATTATTTGTTCGTAGTTTTTGGCACACAATCCATACAGATATAATTTGGTGACACTGACAAAATTAGAATCTAATAATATGGGTAACTCTGAAAAGCAGTTTCAGTTTTCCAGGATTTGTTGTTATTGATATAGCCTATCCCTAGGCTAAGGATCAGCCTTAAATGTAAATTCAAGATTTTACATTTTCTGAGCTTGCATCTTTCCCTGTGTATACACAGTGACTTTCTACTTACGTGGTAGCAGAGCTGCTAAAGGAATAGAATTTGTGCATTGAACTGACGCTGGCAAAAATCAGAGCATTATAATTTAAGGTTGTTAAGGTTGATTATCACAAAGAATATAGGTAAATAATATACAGCCACTTCTGTGTCTCGCCAGCATCCCTGAGGCTATGAGGATGATGGAATAGGAACTGGGATGTGCAAAAGGAGCAGACACCATCTAAGTGTCAGATATTGAAGCTGCAGCAAGTGTTTGGGAGTTTGGCACCACAGATGAATAAGGAGGCTTTGAAAATGTGAAACTGGCTGAGTATGAAGGCACATACCTGTAATTCCAGCACTTGGGAGGCTAACACAGGAGGACCGCTGTGAGTTTGAGGCCAGCCTACGCTATAAAGTGAGTTCCAGTTGAGCTTAAACTACATAGCAAAACACTGTCTGAAAGACAAACAAACCCTAAAAATGTAGAACTGAGAGCCCCTAGAAAAAAAGAAGAAAATCCCAAAGAGAGTCATCCACTTTGTTAGTGGTGAGACAATGCGTGGATACAGATCAAGAAAACAAAGACATTTTTTTTGCCTCTTATTGGTCTGAATGAAGAAAACAAGACTTGAAGAAGCAGAAAGACAATTTCAGCAAGCTGAATTGTAGGCTGACTCATCATTCAGATGGATCAACGAGAAAAGGTGGTATCCAGTTCACTTGTTAATCTTAGTTTTTAAACAGAGTAAGACTGAAATGATCATGGAAGGCAAACAAAATCCAGGCTCTGCCCTATCACAGAATGAAATGACTATCAATCTTTGAATGTTATTTTTATTTTTTTATTTCTTATTTTTCTGTAGTACAGGGTCTACAGGATCTCACTATACAGATGGGACTTGTGGAGATTCTCCTGTTTTCAGCTTCCCAAGCCCTGGGGTTATAGGTGCACACCACCATGCCTAGTCTCAATTGCAGTCTCAGCAGCCCCTGCGGGTGGAGCTTGCACAGCGGGCTGGGCATTGAACCTCTGACCCCAGTGTCTGCCTAAGCAGGTTATTTGTGTTTTATATCAAGAACTTTCACTTTATCTGTGTAGTAGAACTTAAATTATTTATATTTTAAATTATTAACTTATTTGGAAAGGAAAAATGTTTTATTTTTTGTATTTACTACAGGGTCTAGAGTCACTATGTAGATTGGACTCATAGTGATTCTCCTGTTTTCAGCCTTCCAAGCACTGGGATTTCAGATGTGTGTCACCACACCCAGTCTCAATCACCCTCTTGAAGTGTTCTGAGGGCAGGGCTGGCCTCTACATCTGCCTAAGCAGATGCATTAATCAGATGAGCTATCTGCATGACCCTAAAATGTTACTTCATTCTTAAGCTCTATTTAGTAAGCCAGATCTGAAGTTTAGATATTCTGATGACACTTTCACTGTGTGTCAAAATTGCTAGGCTTTAGATTCTCTTCTCTTCTCTTCTCTTCTCTTCTCTTCTCTTCTCTTCTCTTCTCTTCTCTTCTCTTCTCTTCTCTTCTCTTCTCTTCTCCTCTCCTCTCCTCTCCTCCTTCTTCTCTTTTTCTTTTTTTTCTTTTCTTTTTTGCAGTGCTAGGGCCGAGACCCAGGGCACGCTAGCAAGTGCTTTGCCCCTGAGGTATATCTGTAGTCCAGTTTTGGTTTTAACGTAATCTTTAGAAAACATTAAGGCCTTAATAAATTAAGAAAAGCGGGCCTGGCAGGATGGCTCAGTGGTCTAAAGTGCCTGCTTGGGAAAGCTTGGGCAGCTTCAGGGACCGCGGTTCGATCCACAGCACACATGCTGCGCCATCCTTGCCTTCAGGGCAGGCTGAGCCGGCCATAAAAATGAGTGAATAAACAAAACAAAGGTTCAGAAACAAGAAAAAAAAATAATTTAAAAAAAAATCAAAGAAAAGCTATATCACCAAGACTGTTATTCCTATATTTCTAAAAGTGGGGTAAAACAAGGAAAATTGTTAATGAAGGCCAACTGGAGCCCACACCTATAATCCCACCTCTTGGGAGGGTAGAGCAGGAGGCTTGCTGTGAGTTTGTGGTCAGCCTGTGCAATATAACGAGACTCTGCTTCAAAAAAAAGAAAGACTAGTGAACTTTATATTTAACATAACTATTAATTCCACACTAAGGATGATTCATTGTATATAATAAAATAAGCACAAAGCACTTTTTTAATTCATTGAGAATAACCATTTTATCACAGCAGTATTAAGATTGCCTTCCATTTTTAAACACAAGTTACTTAGTGCTATATTGTTTTCAGTAGTTGTTAAAATGAAATAATCTTGAGAGTGAACACTAGTCATAGAAGAAATTAATATATAACACCTGACTATTCACCTGGCATCCTGCTTATGTCACTCATTCAGCCCTTAATGCCTCCCATACTTGTGAGGTTGGTTAACTGGGAGACAGATATAGATTTAAACCATCAAGAGTTATTAAGTAAGGGCCAGCGAGACAGCTCAGCAGACGGAGTGCCTGCTTTGGCAAGTGCAGGGACCAGGGCTCAATTCCCAGTCCTGTATGCTAGGTCAGCCCTGCCTCCAAGGGCACACTGAGCCTGTCATTGAGTCCCAGAATGGTGGCATATGCCTGCAATCCCAGCACTGGGCAGGCTGAAAACAGGAGGTCACTAAAAGTCTGAGCTGGGTAGTGAGACTGTATAAAATACATAGAATGAAAAAAAGAGTTATTAAATATTGTACAAGGTGAAATGGTTACCTAGTAAAATTAGTTACTTGTCATTCACCATTTTGAAGCAGTAACAATAAAAAGGGTAGTTTACCTGAACCAGGTGTTAGTTATTTGCAAACATTTTAAATTTATATAATACAAAGCTAATTTTGAAAATATTACTAAACATGTTACAAAGCCTTGGAATATCTATATGACTGTGACTTATAAACAAACATGGATAAAAAGAATGTGTGGAGTACTGCAGAAATGCTGATCTTAAAAGCCTTTCACGGGGCCCGGCAGGATGGCTCAGTGGTCTAAAGCGCCTGCTCAGGAAAGCTTGGGCGGCTGCAGGGACTACGGTTCGATCCCTGGCACCACATGCTGCACCAGCCCTGCCCTCAGCACAGGCTGAGCCAGCCATAAAAATAAATAAACAAAAGCCTTTCACAGCGCTGAGGATGTGGCTCAGTGATGGAACACTTGCCTAACATGTGCATGACCATGAGTTCAGCCCCAGTTCTGAAAAACCCAAACCAAAACAAGTAACAAGGGGCCCAGCAGGATGGCTCAGTGGTCTAAAGCGCCTGCTTAGGAAAGCTTGGGTGGCTGCAGGGACCTCAGTTGGATCCCTGGCACCACATGCTGTGCCAGCCCTGCCCTCAGGGCAGGCTGAGGCGGCCATAAAAATAAATAAGTAAACAAACAAACAAAAGTTCTGAAACAAGAAAAAAACATAAAAATAAAAAAGTAACAAAACAACATAAGAGCTTTGAGAATTGATGGTTATGTTAACAGTGTTCTAGACAACATTGGGCTTTCATTCATAAGTAAATTAATGGAAATTACAACTTAGAAAACTCAAACTCACTGAGTTTGTTAAGGAAGACTAGTGTCAGTAAACATGAATTAAATTTACAATTGAACGTTAAAGAGGTAGGCTAGGGGTGGTGATGTATGACTGTAATCCTAGCATTCAGGAGACTGAGGTATGAGGATTGCTAGGAGCTAAAGAAGAACCTAAGGTGACATTAATTATATAACCTTAAGATTAATTGTTAAGCACTAAGGTATATACTTTATAATCGTAAATAAAAAGATTACCATCACATAGTGTGGCCCACCATAGCATGAATCCATGTAACTAAAGACTCCTGGAAGTTTATCTTTCCTAAATTCTTCCAACCTCAGTTGAAGAACTAAGTTAAAGAACAGCTTTCAGTTTCATCTTTCAACTGTCAATTGAAACAGTTCAAATTTTAAAAATTTATATATGTGTGTATGTATGTATGTATGTCTTTTTGAGACAGTTTCATTATGTTGTCTAGGCTGTCCTTGAACTCACCTTGCATCCCTGGCTATATTTTTTATTTATGCAAACTCTAAAATTTCTCACAAGTATAAAAAAGGAATATACAGAAAAGAAAATGAGAACAGAATTTAAACATTTCACTACAAAAATATCAGCTAGACATAAAATAGGACAGAAATGTAGGAAGTAAAATGGAAAATAGCTGTATGGCAGTGAGAAAAAAATGGCGAAATAACAGAAGTTCTCCTTATAAGTGAGTACTTTAAATGTTAATGAAATAAGGAGAAAAGATAGCAAAGAGGGAACAGGGCAAAACAGGTAAGTATATATGAAGGATAGCTGAGATCATTGTTCTAATTCCATCAGTTTTTTACAAATAGAAGTTCATGTTCAAGATTTTCACTTTGACTAACGCTATATACTAATATCTGTAAACTGAGCAACTACATAGAAGACAGCAATGTGCAAACAAAAACTATGGTTGAATACCTCTCATCCTGCTCTTCTAAATGTGTACCATTTCTAATGTCTTATGAACTATGATTATACTCTCTTTAAATAAATTTAAAAAATAAAAAGCCAAAAGGACAAAAAATTGATGATTCCTGAAAGCATTAATGTTCAAGTATTTTTTCAATCTTGCATTGGTATCTTGCAATATCTGTTAATCTGAGCAACAGATTTGACGATAAAGATGTAATATAATAATCATTGTTATTTGCTATTCTTGCTTTGAAAATCTGTACCATATTATTGCTCTGTTTTTGTCTTTTGTTATTTGTTTTTGGTTTTACCTTTAAAATAAAATAAAACCAAATTTAAAAAATAAATGTTAATGGATTAAACAGATTCAGAAAAACATTATGGAATAAAAATATAGCAAATTTTGATATCCACAGATGAAGTATTGCTATACAAATATTTAAAAATTTAGAAGAAGCTTTGGAATTGAAAAAATAGCAAAGGCAAGAAGAATTTTGAGAAGCGTGGTAGAAAGTCTAAATTGCCTTCAATAGACTATTCATAGAAGAAGAAGAAGAAAAAAAGAAGCACAAGAGAAATAACACAAAGCTTGTATGATTGTAAAAAGACTATCAGAAATATAGATATTAAAAGCATTACTAATGATGCCTCAGAAGGAAATGACTATGGCATCGTCAAATAAAGGACGGTGCTAAAAAAAAGCTTATCGGAATTGTGTTCTACATTAATGCAGAAGGAGTAACTTA
This sequence comes from Myocastor coypus, assembly GCA_004027025.1. Taxonomy (NCBI): domain Eukaryota; kingdom Metazoa; phylum Chordata; class Mammalia; order Rodentia; family Myocastoridae; genus Myocastor; species Myocastor coypus. The sequence goes on from PVJA010016135.1 coordinate 32,563, forward strand.
CAGATGACGAAATTAAACATTTAAGTGAGGAGCTCTCTAGGCAAAGTATTGAAGGGCCGGGATTCTCTGGCTTCTCATGTAAAATACAAGAGATAAGAAATAACTAAGGGAGTAATGGATAAATAAAAATGAGCAGGAGTTGATGATTTGGAAAATTCTCAGTTCCTCTTGTTTGTTTTTTGAGACAAGGTTTTGCTCTGCAGTTCAGGCTTGCCTTGAACTCATTTTGTAGGAGATAAAGTACAACTTAAGGTGATATTAATTACATAATCTTAAGATTAACTTTTAAGCACTAAGGTGGATACTTTATAATCCACCATAGTATGAATCCATGTAACTAAAGACTCCTATGAAGTTTATCTTTCCTAAATTCTTCTAATTTCAGTTAAAGAACTAAGTTGACTGGAGGCACCACGAGCTTGCAGAATCCTCCTACCTCAGTCTCCCAGGTGCTGGGATAATAGACATGCACCTTTTGGCCCACCTAAGTTTCAAAGAATGTCATAATTTTGCTATGACTTGTGTTTAGCTGTGCCCCACAAAACTTCATGCATTCATAGGTGGATAGCGATGGATCTAGAGTATGTGAATGTGGATTAAAGCTGTGACACTGGGATTAAGGATGTGTGATAACTACATTGGTTTAGCATAATTCTGGGTTTGGATAATGGGAGTACCCATCCTGAGTGTTCATGGCACCATCTAAAGATACATAGGCTAGATGGGATAAAAGAAAGGGAGGCTTGTTGCCTGCTGCTCAATCCCTCTGGCCTGGTCTACCACGGACTCTTTCTCCTCTTCAATGCCCCTCTACCATATGATCCTGCCTTGGAGTCAGTCAACTATGGACTCAAGCCTCTACAAACTGTGAGCCAAAATAATATTTCCTCCTGTAACTTTTGGTGTTGAGTATTATCTCAGCAATGAAAAAAGTAAGTAAGATTTTGGAAACTGTTACAAAAGTATGTTTTATGGAGAAAGCCATACATGGGGTTCAACAACTCTTTGGTAATGTCTCACTAAGATCAAAAGGTCAGAGTATTCACTCACACAAAAGGATTTTTTTTAAATAAAGCACATGACTCAGATGTCCATAACTATCTCTACTGGACACAATAATAGATATTATCTAGGAAATATGTGTCAACAGTCTCTTATTGCAGAGTGTGAATATCTGTAACACTGAGGAAGACGCACAAGGTTCCCGAGAATGGTATAAACACAAAAAGTCTAGATTGGACTGAAAATTATGAGAACACAGAATGAAAGAAGCCTGTTGAACCTTCACAGTTCTACAGCCAGAAAACAGACTGATGAAATTCAGTTTGCAAAAACATGAACTCCAAGAAAAAGGTAATATGATTTTGAGAATGAAAGCACAAACCCAGAGGACACAGCTCCAAGCCTCAGAGTTGAATTTCCATCTTTCAAATAGAATTGAATTTCTCTAGGTGGATGTTATTCCTTTTATTTTCTGTTCCATTTTCCCTGTCTTGACCTAGAAGATGTATAACTCGTATCGTGTCCAACTACTGTACTTTAGGTGTAAAGCGTCCAAAAAGAAAAGGAAGGAAGGAAAGGAGGGAGGGAGGAAGAGAAGGGCAAGGGGTGGAAGGGAGATATTCAGAGATGGAAAGAAATTTTGCTCCCAGACTGTCATGCTCGCATTATCATCAATATGTGATTTAGAGAGTAAGATTTGGAACTTCTGAGCTCATGACATGTAGTTGAAATTTTATGCTCTCAGTTAACATGGTAACAGGGTGAGACTTTAGTGATGTGGAGATGCAGTGTACATTTCACATATGCAAAGTAAGTCTTAGGAAACCAGAGAGCAGATTATGGTAAACAAAATAACAGTCCTCCAAAGATGTTATGATCCAATCCTTGAAACTTGTGACCTTGTTAGCTCCAATAGCAAGGGTTAATTGAGACTGCTGATGGAATTAAGATTATTCACCAGCTGATCTGAAAACAGGAAGATTATCCTGAACTAGCAAAAGAGATCACAGGGATCTTTGAAAATGAAAGAGTGGTGCAGAACAGTCAGAATTAGTGGAGTTGTGATGACAACAGGCAAAGTTGCCAGAATGACATAATGTGAGAACTCAACCCATCATCATTGTAGTATGCTAAAGTTGGAGGAAGACTTTGGGCCAAGCAATGCTGGCAGCTTCTAGAAACTAGAAGGAGAAATCTGCAACAGACTTCCAAACTATAGAATCTTAGATCATAAATTAGTATTGATTAAGCCACTAAATTTTTGAAAATTTGTTACAATAGAAGAGCCTTCCTATTGTTCATAGACTGGATTTGGATTTTACTCTATTTCCCATAAAAATGTGAAATATATGAATTCATGGGTTCCCCATGAATTCATTATATGCAGCGTGGCACATAGTTTAGGAATTGTGATTTTAGGACATGGGTCAGGAAACTACAGCCCAGAGGCAAATTCCACACATTGCCTGCTTTTGTGAACAAAAGTGTACTGGACACAACCATTCTCATTTTTTTACTTACTGTCATATTATTACTACCTGCTTTCATACTATGGCAGAATTAAGTGGTTGCGAAAGAGGTCATATGTCCTCAAAGCTCAAAGGACCTCACTTTGTGGTAATTCTTAGAAAATATTTGTCAATTCCTACTCTAGGATTTGGCCCTACTCTCTCCATCTAACTAGATTTCCTTCATTCCAGTTACATTCCTTTGTCCCTGCTCTTATAGTGACAGCATCCTGAGTTCCTGTCACTACCTTAGGTCATGCTATATCTCCATCCTAAAGTTACTTTTCTTCTTTTCTCTAACCTGGTATCATTTAAGCTATACCTAAAGTGATACTTTTATATAAAACCTATCTACTTCTATAAGGGCATTTTTCCTATACCTGTTAAGTTCTGAATGATCAGAGTCATTTATTACTGTCTAATTTTTCCACATATATGACAATCTATTATCAGATGAGATGGGTTCCATTCACGATGGTATGGCCATAGATCAATCTATTATCAGAAAGTAATCAACTATGTCCTGAATTTCTCTGGAACATTCTACAAGAGCTAGCTACTGTGTTATGTACCAGTAGAGTGCTCAATTAATACGTATTTCTTTTTTTTTTTTTTTCGAATTTATTTTGTTTTATTTATTTATTTTTTTCTTGGTTCTGAACCTTTGTTTGTTTATTCACTCTTTTTTTTTTGGCTTTTTGAGACAGGGTCTTGCTACGCAGTTGAGGCTGGCCTTGAGCTCACTTTTGTAGCCCAGGCTGGTCTCAAACTCGCACTGATCCTCCTGCCTCAGCCTCCCGAGTGCTGGGAAATTCACTCAATTTTATGGCTGGCTCAGCTGACCCTGAGGGCAGGGCTGGTGCAGCATGTGGTGCCGGGGATCGAACCACGGTCCCTGAAGCTGCCCAAGCTTTCCCAAGCAGGGGCTTTAGACCACTGAGCCATCCCGCCGGGCCCTAATACGTATTTCTTAAGATGAAGTTCAGGGTAAAGATGTTTTAAGATTGAGCCTTGAGAGTTACAATTAAAATCCAACATCATAATTGCTGAAAATAATAATATAGACGATTTCTTTATATTAAAGATATTCAAACACTAGGATGGCTGGCATCTTTAGAGTTTTGATATTCATATTACATGTAGAATTGGTCTGTGATAGCAAATAATCTTATTAAACCTCTTGGGGCTGGGAAGATAGCTCAGTAGAATAAGTGTTTGCATGGCAAGTGCAAGGACCTGAGTCCAATCCCTGGTTCTGCAATAAATAAATAAACCCTTTTAAGTTCCTATATTTTTATCTAAATAGAATTTCATTTTATGTAAAAAAAAAAAAGAATTGAATATAAAAGAGCAATAGGAAAAAAATTTAAAAATAGCAATAGGGATGGGGGTATGGTTCAGTGGTACAGTGCATTGCTCAGCATATGCATGCTCCTGGGTTCAATTTCCAGAATCAAAAAGAAGCAGAGCAGTAATGTCAGAGTTTAGACAAGAATTATGAAAATTTATCATCCCCCAAGGACTATATCCAGGCAGTATTTTATTTTCAATAAACTATATAACAATAAGCTTCTTAACAGAAATTCTGTATGTTTAATTGAATAAAAGATTTAGAGTAGCTCTTTTTAGATACTTGGCAATGATTTCAAACCCATCATATCAAAAACACACACCAAAACCAAGGGTCTAATGTGACCAGAATTTGAAATGTAGATATGAGGTGGCAGGGTGACAAAGATGATACAGAACCATGTGAAATCATTTTTAATATCTAGTATTTAAATTTCAAAAAAAAATTTTGTTTAGATAAACATCAGAAATTAGCTACTGTTGCTCAAGAGAAAAAGAATAACATGGATCTGAGACATCTCTTACATCAGTGTCATTTATAAACTTGCACTCTTAAAAGTCAAGTCCTGATAAAGGGTCTCCACTATGGGTCAGACTCATACATAAATGACCAGCTCGTTTAAACTGAGGGCACCTGTATGTCATAAGCATTTCTCACTGACCAAAACCCAATTTTACTGAAATTAATTTGTGATTGCCATTCAAATAGTTATCTCTTTGTTAAACACTAGGGCTAGAGTTCTTAAGGTCCCAGATAAATTAAGGTATAACATTTGACTAAGTTCATTGCAGTTTTGGTCACACAAAAATAGATTTAGGAAATTACTTTTCTCCTACTCTTAAAAAAAGTGATCGACTGTGACGTGAAAGAAATGACCAACTATCCTGATGACTTTGGCCCATACTATGGCTTTTTCTGGCCTTATATACATTTCTGTCCTCTTGCCCTTCTATTTATCTACTTAGAAAGTTTTTATTTTCCTTCAAGTTTAAACTCAAACATAGTCTGATTATTATTTTTTAATGCCCAGCTCAGCCTGCCCGGGGGGGTGGGGTGCAGCATTTGGTACCAGGGATCAAACCATGGTCCCTGCAGTTGCCTAAACTTTCCTAAGCAGGCACTTTAGACCAGTGAACTATCTTGCTGGTTCCTATGGTCTGATTTGTAATGCCTTCCTTGATTGTCTTAAGTATATTTAAGAGTTCCCATTTTGTATATGTGCCTCAATAACAAAATTATTATATGGATATGTAAGTTTCATATTGGTGTATGTCTTATACTTGTTCAAAAGCATAAAAGACTCTTCATTCTTATATCATTCAGACCTTTCTATATACATAGAAAGAATTTCATAATTCTTGATGGAAAAAGGAATGAATGATCTTTCCTTCCCTCAAAGTTTTTTAAAAAGTCTCTTCTAACTTGGCTTTCATAATTCCTTTTTTCATTTCATAAAAATATCACTACAGGTTCAGATGCAATGTCAAGTTCCTTTCTGATTCTTAACCAGTTTGTTTTCCCTAGGTAATCAAAATGCTGTTATTAAAACAGACATCTTTCTTGCTGCTTTGATAGTTTCTTCTATGTCTATTCACTGGAGTTATGACAAATTTTTTAATACACTGCAAAAATATCCCCCAACACACTCAGTAGTTGTAGATTCACTCATATTTTTAAATTAAAATCAAAAGCCGGGCGTGGTGGCACACGCCTGTAATCCCAGCACTCGGGAGGTTGAGGCAGGAGGATCGGTGCGAGTTCGAGACCAGCCTGGGCTACAAAACTGAGCTCAAGGCCAGCCTGAACTGTACAGTGAGACGCTGTCTCAAAAAGACAAAAAAAAATCAATAACGCCCTGTATTTTATCAAATGACTCCTATGTTCTTGCTATAATTTATAAAGGTAAGATTTTTCTTAACTGGACTCATATATCAAATACTAGTATGGCTTAATGTAAAAATAAAATAATTTTATATCTAATTTTGGAAACTGGAGCTCAAGTAATTCTCAGTCAAGTTATTTAGCTGGATTATAGAGATGGTTGTAGAGGTTTCAAAGAATATATGTAAACAAATTTATTAGAAATATCTTATGTTGGCAGTGACTCACCGGTACTCCTTGGTGTACTCAAAGTCTTGTTTGTTATATGCAGGCTTTAGGAAGTTGCATTCAATGACTCCAATTACTCCCATGCCTTCTCCACGAGTTGGCTTAAAAGAAAAATATTAATTTCTACACTTTCATTATTTTTTTGTACAGGGTCTCACTACTAACTCATAGTGATCCTCCCAATTGTACCTCCCAAGCGCTGGGATTACAGGCACACGCCACCATGCCTAGACTCCGTCACTGGCTCAGCATGCTCCAGAGCAGGGCCAGGGTGGCAGAGGGGCCAGGAACGGAACCCTGGCCCCTGCGCTTCCCTAAGCAAGGACTTAATCCACTGAGTTATACCATCGGCCCTTATACTTACATTATTGTTGATTGCCTGAAGGCACCTCCTTTTTATTGGAAACAATAATAAAAATATTACATAATGTTTATGGGCAAAGAAATGATATCAAGATCTAGAGAAGCACTCACAATGCACTTCAATGTATTGCAAGTATTATACAGAACTAGAAACTAATAAATTCTAGAGCAGAAACTTCTAATGATTCACAAATCCATAGGATTATTTAAGAATTAGCAACTATAATTCACTTACACAACCTTCACTTTCAGCTGCTTTATATTCCAAGACTGCTCTAAGAGTTCATTTGAATAAAGAATTAGGCTGCTATTAAAACCAAGATTATGGGGGTGGGGAGATAGCTCAGTAGAATAAGCACTTGCCTGGCAAGCCCAAGGGCCTGAGTTCAATCCCTGGTTCCGTAAATAAATAAATAAATAAATAAATAAATAAATAAATTGAGGTTATATAATACACTTACCAGGAAAGGAGACAGAACTTCCTCTTGAAAAAAGGTTTAAAGGTTTTATCTGAACATTAAGCCCTCACATTATCTATTAATGTAAACATTTTCTTCACATACACAGGCCACCAAACAACTACCAGAGATTCACATTTGCAGAGATTATTAATGATAGTTGATATAAGAGGTCTGAGGTTACAAACTATTTTTAAATTCCTTAGTGGAGGGAATTGAATCAAAGTGTAATTATAGACTGTCATCCACACACGAGTTGTTCTAAAATGTGTAATTAGGAGAAAAAGATAGCCCAAAAATTAGGTATTCTTGGCCTTATATAAATGTCTTCCTATGTAGCATAAGGTGATCTATCATTTGTTGCACTTCAGCAATCTAAATGTGGAAATTATTACTTAAGATTATCATTATCTATGAGAAATAATGGTAACATTTATATCACTTAATTTATAAAATATTTTCCTGTAATTTACCACAGTAAAATTAAAATCATCCTTTTCCCCCACATTCTTATTAGTGCCTGTTTGCAGCACATAGTGATTACACTCCTTGTGGAGAGTTGGTACATGGACGTAACGTAACAGTTAAATCTTTCAATTCTGTAAGCTCAGAGGTAGATAAAGAAGGTAAGATTAACATTTTTTTTTTTGGTGACGGGGTCTCTGTAGGTAGTTCAGGCTGGCTATACACTCACTTATCTTCCCTTGAACTCATAACAATACTCCTGCCTCAGCCTCCTGAGTACTAGGATTGCAGGCATGTGCCAACATGCACAAGTAGTATTATTATTTCCATATTACAGGTAGAAAAATTAAGCCTCAGAGAAATGAAATGGTTTATCGAAGGACATAGCTTATTAGCACAATATCCTATACTCAAATCTTGATCTTTTACCATCAGATTTTATGTTGCCTTCTACTACTCTTATTATCTCCCTAAACTAATAGGAAAAGCTACCTTAAAAGTAAGAAGCTAATGCACTCAGCTTTTCCATATGGAAAAGTTGCTGGAGTTCTAACTCTTCTTTTTATTAAATCCCATCTATAAAATATATTTTAATGAAGTTCCTGAGTTAACATCTCTGAAGAATGCAAAGCAGCAGAAAGTTTTGGACATAAGATAACTCACTGGAAACTTGAGTTCTTCGATCAGAATTGAAAAACCAACATGACACGGCAAGAAAAATCATTAATGAATCTATCTCCTTTACACATTTTAAATTCTCTTCCTATAATTTTTATCTTCTGTGACAAAGAAACAAAACACTCACCTTTACCTGGCATCCCACCTTCTCAAAGGACTTTATGAGCCGGTTGTTATGATACATCATTATTCCAAAGTTATTACTTTTCTTGCAAGAGAATCCAAAAGTGATTCTCACTTGCTTATTCTAGGAAAATCATTAAGGAGACAAACACTAGAGGCATTAGGACAAAATGTATCATAACAAGGCATAGCAAAAATGTAATTGCATACAAATTGGTAACTCTCTAGAAGACATTTAAAAATCTGTAGCAATACAGTAGTTTAAAAATATTTTGACCATTAACTAAGTAATTCTCTTCTTAGGAATTTACTCTACAGACAGTGTCAGAGAAGTTCTTAAAGTTTCATGAGGTACAGAGATTTTTTTCACTTAGTTGTAGTAGTAGCAAAACAAATAGTTTAAATGCTCAACCAAAACGGAATGATTAAATTCACATGCTCCATTATTTAATTCCTCAAAACATTTGAAAGTGTGAGATGCTCCTAACAAGAAACATTTCATATATATATATATATATATATATATATATATATATATATATGCATCATATACACTATATATACATGAATACAAAAGGCTAAGAAAATATACCAACATACCAGCAGTGACAAAACAATTCAAAAATAATCACAAAATATTTCCTAATACTTTACATTGCTAAGTTTGCTGTTAGGGTTCACAGGTTCTGATACGAATTGCATGTGTTACAGTAGAGATCCATTCATTTATATGCAATATGGTAAGTCCTATTAAGACACAAAATACAACGAAAACAAAAACAGTAAGATCAAAACCATAGCCAGGTATTGTGCCACTAATCCCAGCCCTGTGGGAGGTCACTAAAGAACAAAGAATGGAAGTGCAGGAAGAAAAAGAACAAAGTGGGAGCTAAGCATTGTGGCACAAGTCTGTAATCCCAGTACCCAGGAGGCTGAGGCAGGAAGGTTACCACAAGTTAAAGGCCAGCTTGGGCTACATAGTGAGTTCAAGGTCAGACAGAACTACAAATTGGGACTTCATTTGAAAAAAGTAGCAAAAAAAAAGAGTGGAGGTCTTCTATAACTAAGGAGCACATAAATCAGAATTAGTGATCTTTGTAAATTCTACTAAGAATTTCATTTTACTTATGCCTATAATGAATCCGTTTAACTCAAACTGTAGCATTGAAGGGCAACTCGTTTGATAGGAAGGGGGGATTAGAAGAGCTCAAGTATGTATAAAATATATGCATAGAGGGGTTGGGGAGATAGCTCTGTGGCACAAGTGCCTGCCTGGCAAGTGAAAGGTTCAAACCTCAGTCCTGAAAAAAAAAACACAAAAAAAACAAGCAAACAAAAAATCATTTAAAATATATGCATAGAAATTGGCCTGATAGAAACCCACAAAAGAAACTGGAAACAGAAATGTAATGTAACTAAAACAGTGTTCAAAACTTCTTTAGACTACCTCTGTTAAACTTGAAACACTAATATCCTAGACCATATCAGGTGCTACAATAATTACTGTGCTAGCTCTAACTTTGCTAAATTGGATTGAGAGTTTCATTTTATTTGATGATGATGATGATGATGATGATGATGATGATGATACTGGGGACTGAACTTAGGACCTTGAACTTGTCTGGCAGGCACTTATTGACGTGAGCTATATCCCTGACTTACAGCGTTAAAATAGTTTCTGAGAGGACAAATTATATTTCCAAAAAGGAAAAAAAAAATCAATATGCTTGTGAGTAAATAACACTTGGTTTTTTAGAATAGGAAGAACAATTTCTAATTTTCAGACAAGCAAAAATAACAAGTGAGATCATTCCTTCCATAGCAAAAATATAGTGTGAACACAATTCTTTGGACAAGATATATGTTTAGTTACAGGAAAATAAAAAAGTTATTCTTCAAAACTGCTTAGGATTTCTCAGCCTTTATTGTGGTTTAAAAATCATCAATGAAGACTGACCTAATCTCCTTAGTTTACTACAGAGTTTACCAAGTGCATATCTGAAATCCATTCCCAAAGCAATGGAGACAGAAATGAAAATAAGTAATTGTTCTTCCAAGTGGCTGATGGTTGAAAATTCACGTCAAGCTTGTTAATAATTCATCTGGTTCTGGAAGAACAAAAATAACTCTATACCCAAAAGATTAACAAATCCTAGTCAACATTACATGTGAATCAATATATGATGAAGTTCCAGTACAAACCAAATATGATATACATTTATTTCTTATGGCTGATATTCTCAAACCTAGCTATTCATTGAAAGAAGCTACGGATATTAAAATTAATACATGTTATAAATAGTATCTTCTCTCTTGTATGACAACACAGTGATTGTATGAGGTCATAATCATCACAACAGCCCAGTACCAAAGGATCAGGAGCTGAGTCAAATAGTAATTTTGCATCCTTTACAAATTGGGAAGATAGGGTCTTGGGATAGCTATAAAAAACTACCTACATATAGTACATATCCCTAAAAAAATAGATATCCTCTAGGGAAAACTTAATACTAGCTATAAAGTTATAGAGCATAATAAATTGGCAAATAATAACATAGAAAACAAAAAAAATAAAAAAGAAAATGAAAAGAAACTGAAGAAAAGTGCAACCCTAGACACCCAGCTTAACAAGGGCAAGCCTGGAACTTAAGGAGAAAGAAGAAATTGGAAATAAAAAACTGGAAATTTCTCAAATGATAGAAACATAAGTGGAAAAAAAGTGGAAAGGGCTAGGAAAAAAATCATCTTTCACAGACAGAAAGAAATGATGCTTAAAATCAAAGATACAGAAGAAAACACAGATAAAAGAATAAGCTTAGAAAAATGATGAAAACAAAATGATGCCCCACATAGGAAATAAATGAAATCTACAAAATACATCCTAACAGAAATCCAAGAGATTAAAACCTTCATTGAAAGTATATGTAACAAACTAAATGAAAGAGAAATTAGAATTTCAGACTTGAGAATAGAATTGCAGCTAGTGATCATGAAAAGAAATACCTTAAAATGAGGAAAATATCATGAAAAATCAACCAAACAGCTACAAGATGAAGCAAAGAAGAAGATTGATTGAGGTCAATGAGAAAATAAGAAAATAAGAAAAAAAAAAAAAAACTCTTCATAGAAATAATGGCAAAAAAACTTCCAAAATGTGGATAAAGAATTTGACAAATAAAGGAAGCATATAGAACTCCAAACATTTATGGTAAAACTATACCAAGACATAATGATTAAGAATCCAGAAATTCAGTTGGGTGTGGTGGCATACACTTGTAATCCCAACACTTGGGAGGTTGAGGCAGGAGGATCAGTATAAGTTGGAGACCAGCCTGGGCTACAAAAGTGAGCTCAAGGCCAGCCTGAACTGCATAGTGAGACCCTGTTTCAAAAAGACATAAAAAAATCCAGAAATTCAGCAAAAGAACAGAATACTAAAAAATTTTGAAGAAAAGAAAAAGATCACCTTTAAAGGAAAGCCTATCAGAATCATGGCAGACTTCCCAAAGCAATGCCGCAAAT
>PVJA010016136.1:0-24865 GCA_004027025.1 Myocastor coypus
CAATCTAGTAGTGACACCCTGGACACCCTATTGACCCTTTCCTAAAATAAATAAACAAACACATAAATAAAATTTCATGTGTCTCAATGGCAATGTTATTTTCTCCTCAATGCACAAATGTTGTCACATGAGTTCTGCAAAGGTCAGATGCTAAATACATTTAGGACTGTGTAGCATACAGTGTATCTCAATATTCCACTACAGTTCTGTACCAAGAAAGAACCTGTGGAACACACACACATTTACACACACACACACACACACACACACACACACATGAATGTGGCTTATTGCAACAAAACTTTATTTAAAAGCACTAGATTTTCAGTCCCATATATTTTGTACGTATTTGCAATATCTTGTTTATGATGAATTAGTTTAATATTTTGATTTGATTTTTCTTTTGACATTCAAAATGTAAGAAACACTCTTTACTGCAAACTTTTACAAAAGCAAGTGACCAGATCTATTTCGTGGTCTTACCTGGAGATTCAGAAGTACAAGGTTATGAGCTTTCCACTGATTAAAACACAAGCAAATTTTGGATCAAAAATGCTTTGAAATATTTTACTTTGACTACAGAATATTGTTATAAATTTTTATATATTTTTTCATGCGTATGATTTGATAGTATTCTATTCTAAAATAGCATTTGCTTATGTGTTTGCATGTGTAGGTTTACATGTAAAGTTCTATGGTATTTGGGTCAGTGAGATGGCTCAGCAGTCTAAAGAGCCTGCTTAGGAAAGCTTAGGCACTGCGGTCAATCCCCGGCACCACATGCTGCAGCAGCCCCACCTCTCGGGGAAGACTGAGTGAGCCATTAAAAAAAAAATGTTCTATAGTATTAGATATTGACCTCAACATAAGGTTTCATTTTAATGTATTTTTATTTGTATATGTTTATCACACAATGAACACACTACTTGTGGGGAACTGGTACATGTACATACAGCATCTGAACTCATTTTACTTGATTTCCTGCTCTAAAACCTCCACTCTCTGTCCATCCTTAGAGTTCCTTCCCATTTCAACTATCTAGCTTCCTACTACCCATATTCTCTGTTATGTTTTCTTTCAATTTTTGCATGAAAACCATTTATGCTTCTTAAAATAATGAAATAAACAATTTAAAGTAAACTAAGGAACCATAAGTAAGCAAACTGATATATCTTATGATTATATTTTCCAGATATTTTTTCCTTGAAAATATGAAATAAAAAATGAAATAAATCATGTAGGAACTGAAAATTAGCATTTTCCAGTACATTTTCTTGAAGTGCTCATATATGATGGACTAGTTAAATCCTCTGAGTGCAGCATGTGCACCTATAAAACAACTGACGTCTGCTCTTTTAACAATGCTCTTACTGGGTGTTGTGGTTGATATATTGTGTCAGCTTGACTGGATGACTCAGCCGCCAGTTCCCTGTTGATGGGAGCCCCACCCTGGGGTACAATTGGTTCCCCCCTAGAGTATGACATGGCCTTCCTAGGATATGATTGACTCCTCCCTAGAACGGGATCAAGGGCCCATCCCGGAATATGATAGGTTCCACCCTAGGGCACAATGGACCCACGTCAGAATGACTGAGCACAAAGAGACTTTTTAAAGCGCTGAGGAAGGAGTTAAGACTTCACTTCCTTGGAGAAGTTTCTGTCTTCGCATTCAGCCTGGACTTCATCATCTGGCTTGCAGTGCAGACTCTTCAGCCTCCAGCTTGGATCTTTCGCCATCTATCACAGGCTCTTCAGCGTCCATTACAGACACGTCAGTCTTCTAGGGCAGACCCATCAGCCAACGGATAGAGACTTACATGGAGTCCAGATCTCCAATTGAATTCTTCAGTCCAGACCATGCAGACGCCCTCTGCACGCTTTCTCTGATTGCACGCTTTTCATCTGACTCTGTGGCTGACTACTATAAGCCAATCGTATAATTCCTTATAGATTGTATATTTTATGTTAATGTCCATTCCTTATATTATATCTATTTTGTTTCTCTATACAAAACCCTGACCAATACACCGGGATTCTTTATTTGGATTTGAATATTATTTGGCTGTAGCTGGATCAGAAGTTAATTTGTCGTTAAATTAGTACTTTCTTTCCATAGGAATTTACACACGATTTGTTAGTGTTTATAATTACTATTCAAGCCTTATCAAATGTTTTAATATGTAAAAAGTAGTCTTTAGCTACAGATTTGTAAGTTTGTCTTCTTAATTTAAAAATACATGAATAATAAACTAAGGGCTTTTGTTAGAGTATGGAAACATTATTCAAAATATCTTAGACAAAGCCAGATGTGGTGGCACATGCCTGTAATCCCAGCACTCGGGAGGCTGAGGCAGGAGGATCGGTGAGAGTTCGAGACCAGCTTGGCCTACAAAACTGAGCTCAAGGCCAGCCTGAACTGTACAGTGAGACCCTGTCTCAAAAAGACAAAAAAAAAAAAAAAAAAAAAAAAAAAAAAAAAAAAAAATCTTAGACAATCAAGGTACCTATATATTTTCTTTTACAAAATTTATCTGATTAAATACAGTACAGAATATTTTTTATATTTGAATATTCTTAAATTTCAAATTATATGCCACAATTTAGAGAACTGAGATATATTTTAATATGGCAAATAGAAATATTCTGTTTAAAGATTTAAATATAAATTATGCATTTAGAATATATTTCTAAATCTAGTTTACCTTTGTGGAATTTTAATGATCTTAAAATCAATATCTTCAAAGTAAAACAATTAAAGATTTCAATTTAAGAAATGTTTTTTGGGCCCGGCGGGATGGCTCAGTGGTCTAAAGCGCCTGCTTGGGAAAGCCTGGACGGCTTCAGGGACCGCGGTTCTATCCCAGGCACCACATGCTGCGCCAGCCCTGCCCTCAGGGCGCGGGCTGAGCTGGCCATAAAAATAAGTGAATAAACAAATAAAGGTTCTGAAACAAGAAAAAAATAAATAAAATAAAAAATTCTTTAAAAAAAAGGAAATGTTTTTAAAGTATTCAACTAAATAATTTTAATTAACCCTAAACTAAAGAAGCACTTACTGTCAAATAAGTCTTATACAGCCATATTGAAATCAATTAAATTAAAAAACAAATGTAATAAAGAAAACTAATAATTGCTTTAATATTTTTCCTCTTTGATTTACTTCCTGGCAATATGGTGATTTCCTCCTCCTCCTCCTTCTTCTTCTTCTTCTTCTTCTTCTTCCTCTTCTTCTTCTTCTTCTTCTTCTTCTTCTTCTTCTTCTTCTTCTTCTTCTTCTTCTTCTTCTTCTTCTTCTTTCTTCCTTTTTTTATATTATGGCCAGCTCAGCTTGACCTGGGGTTGGGGCTGGGGCAGCATGTGGTGCCAGGGATCGAACCACGGTGCCTGTGGTTGCCTAAGCAGGAGCATTAGACCACTGAGACATCTTGCCAGCCCTTGCCAGTCAATTTTATTCAGCAAAATGTAATGTTTTCAAAATTGGGAATAAATGCATTATCCAGGAGATATAATACAAAATGTGCCCATTTGTTAACAAGCATTTGAAATTTAGGAAATTTTCTTAGGGTCTTTGTTTTTGCCAGGAGGATTTCTATGCATGGTTGGTCTGATTTCAATTTCTCAATTCTTTACAGCAACAATACACAGAAAGAAGTCAGTAGTTATGATGTTAGGAGGAGATTGCACGATAGTATTGAGGTTGACTTTTGGATTGCCCGCATTTTGCCAATGGAAAGTAGTTGCAATTTCATGCTTCATTTGCTATGTTTATATTGATTTATTTTGTTAGCACTGTTGTGCTTTTTGTATTGAAGTTTCAATTAAATTATCTCATGATTGTTATGTTTGTTAATGATTGGAGGAATTGTGAAAGTATAATGTCCCTGATGACTATTGTTCTAATGACAAAGTAGACTTTCTTAGTTTCTCTAGAGACAGATTACTATATTGTCAAGGAGAGATTAAATGCGCACACAGGTAAACACATTTATAAATGAAAACATAGGAAAAGAAATTGCAATGAATTTATGGCAGCCCATAATGTACTTCCATTAAAAGAATTCTTCACTTCTTTAAGATGCTAGTTAGTATTTTATCTCTACAAACCAGAAGCTATAGCTTTTATTTTTTCTTTTTCTTTAAGCGTTTTTTTTTTTTTAACAGATTTTAAATTGACATTTATTAAACAAAACTATCAAATTTGTCTCTGAGAAGTCAAAGAAATGTGTCTCATTTCAGTTCTAGCTTTGAATCCAAGAAGCCAACAAACAGAACTGGTGCAAAAGTTTCATATTGAATACAAGGAAAATGGAGAATGGGGAATGAAAGAGAGAGAGAGAGAGAGAGACAGAGACAGAGACAGAGACAGAGAGAGAAAGAGAGAGAGAGACAGAGAGAGAGAGAGGGGCCATTGAAAGAATGTAATAGGTATAAACATTTTATAACAGTAAAGAAAAGAAAGCCCAGGACCAAGAACCCAAGGTTCTGTTGTTGATTGAGGTCACATTGGATAAGAAATTTCATTTCTTTAAGCGTTTTATGTCACTTGATTTGCTATAACATAAAGCTGACCATATGAAGTGGAATCATTACATTAATAATAGCAAAAAGAAGATAATATATGCCAAAAAAGTCTTAAGAAAAATGGGATATATTTAAACTAAATAAGGTTATTGTGTTGAAAAAGATGATTTTTGAAGATACACTCTTAAAGAATAATATACCCATTCTTTTGCTGATTATTAAAATATAATCAACTGCATTGACCCCATGTCCTTCAATGATGCTGGGTGTAGCCACAGGGAATGATTTTCCTAAGTTGATCTTTCCCTACAGAATCTATCTGCAATTTAGCTAATACCAGGTTGCAAACACTTCATTTTCTTGCCTCCATTCGGGAAAAATGTCTTAGCTCCTGGCCCACAGTAAAATCAATGGCATCCCTACTCACGTTATGATCTGCTTTTCCTTCTGCACAACCACTTAGAATTTTACACTTGCTTACAATTATGGCTTTGCTGCTGCTCTCCTAGGCATACTCCAGATGGACATTTCATTCTGCTTTGGGGTTGAACACGTTGAGATGAACAACCAGAAGAAGCTCTAGCTTCACTTACTGGTGCTGATTTATTATGTCCTGCTTTAGCTCCAACACAATTTATAAGAAGTTATTATATGTGTTCCTAATTTAAATATAAATTTATTTCCCTTTAAAACTTGAAGAGCCATATAAAGGTAGAACAGGATCCCAGGTATAAAACCTGAATTCCTAGAATATATATATTTATTTAAATCACATATCTTCAAATTCTTAAATGTTTCAAGATCTGTATCCCTTTGACAGTCAAATAAAATAACTTTCACATGTATCTGAGGAGATCTAGCAAGTGTTGATATGGGATACATTTTATAGACAGAATAAAGAATTTTGCTGTTGGCACGTAGAAAAGGCAGCAGCTCAGCCTGCTTTGGGATTAGAAAATCACAAAAGGAAACACATAAATTAGATTCTGAAGGAATGTGGAAGAATAATCAAAGTTTTACATTGACTTTTATGCTGAGAAAATCTTGCCATCTCAAGGGCAAACAGTAAATTTCTTTTTGGTTCAGATTCCAGTAAGTTATACTTGTTTATTACATGTGAATCAATAATGTAATTTAAGTGTAGATGAATACTTTGAAGTTGACAATTTAAATGCATAAAACATATGAATAATATTGTCTACCTTTTACCAACTCCATATTTTGTATTTAAAATTAAAGTAATATGCAAGCTTTTTGCAGGCTAGCACTAGTTCATGGTTAAAATAAGAAATAGGAAAAATATACAGAAGCCTGTGAGAAAAAAAATATATCTAATTCAATATATCATCATTGATTTTTTTAAAGCTTCTATTAATGTTACTCACACAACCATCATTTTAGAATATGTTTGTAACCAACTATTGTAAAGCCAATGCTTTAAGAAAATAAAGAAATTTTAAGCTAGTTTTCTAATGAAAAAGATTGTCATTTCTAGTCATGTTCTCTATATATTACAGTTTAAATTAAATATAGTTGTCTCTTGAACAATACTTGTTGAATTACTAAAAACTTGCATATGTACATATATTATATAAAATGTATGAAATATCAATATATAAATACATTTATGTGCCAAAAGGATATAATTACATAATTTAAGTACATTGGTATAAATGAAATAAAGTATTTCATATTATTTAAAAAATACTATGACTATGTACGTACATATGCATTTAAATATATGTATATATGCATTTGTGAACATATACATTACCACTTCCATTGCTTCACTTAATACAAATATTTTAATATATATTCTATACATTTGATGGATTCTATTTCATTTGATCACAGTGAGAATTGTATGTAATATAATTTTAAGTGGCTTTTAATTAGATAGTGGATGATTTTTTGGTTTTGCTTGATTTTGAATTTTTGAGGCACAGTCTCACTGTGTAGGTCGGGCTGGTCCTCCCATCACAGCCTCTCAAGCATCAGGATGACAGACCAGTGCTGCAACACCTGGAAGCAACAGACAAGGAAAAGAGCCCAGTCAGGCTTCAGCGTGTCCGCTCATTCCTATCAATGTAAATAGCAAACTTAAAAATCCTGAAGTTTTATGATCACTATTAAATCATACATATTGGATGTATACTGTGTAAGTAGGGAGTAAAACAGTTCTGTCAGTGGAAGCAGATTATCATGTTTCTAATTGAGAACTAGAAGCATTCTGCATAAGCTGAACACTTTCAGTTCACCGATTTTTGGTCACTGCTCATGATGCTCCACTTTGAAATTATGAAATATATGTCTCCGCTTAAGAGTATATATATATATATATATATATATATATATATATATATATATATATATATATTTATTTATTTCAGGAGAAGAAAAATTACATGATTCTTTTCAACCTATAGTGAAACCCTCATTTGGGATACCCTAGAGGATGTCATAGATCACAGAAAACTCACTATGCTGCTCACCACCACAGAAAAAGTTGACAGCTCATGTGCAGCAATCTCAGTGACCAAAGTGAACCAAGAAGCATTTCACATCTCTAATGTGTGTCTGGAAGTTAATGGCTACCACTCTGAGCACCTCTTGTAATTGTAGAGGCCAAAGGTAATTTGTATTAACGTCATGAATTCTCAATAAATTCAATATTAGATGTTCATATGTCCTATTACATGTCTGTTTAGACTAGTTAACAGAGGGGAGATTGGGGTCAGACCATCAGCTATTAGTGTTATGTTAAATTGTCTAATTCTGCACTCAGGAGGCACTTTCATGGTTTGCACCCCTGTAAACATCTAAATAACAGGATTCAAAGAGTTAGGTACTTGTCTACATATTTGAGAAAAAAGTTGAATACCAACACTGGAATCATTGAACTTATAATAGTCATAATACATAAAGCAGTTCTTTAAACATACATATTGTTTCCCTTTCTTAGATCACAATGGAAAGAAAAAGGTTAGAATTATCTGACAGTTGGTTATGAAATTATTCCAAACACTTTGGTTTTGTGTCTGTGAAAGATAAATAATTTTGCAGGATGTGATTTACACAAGCTTCCTACTTATGGATTGACAGCAGTACAGACACTGCTCACATCAGAAAATGAGGCTTGTGCTATGGACACTCAGTTTATGTACTTCTTAGTGTAGCTGTGACTATGTACAAGAAGTTCAGAAGAAAATGTGACAAGATTAGTTGGAATTCAACATGAGGATACTTGATAAGCCAAGACTACCTGAAAGGTTGGTGTGTCTGTTACTGATCTATTTTCTCTCAACCTTATTTGCATCCTGTTTTTTGTTTGGATGTTTTAATTAATTAATTAATTAATTAATTAATTGTGGTAACAGGGATTGAACTCAGGACCTTGCACTTGTTAGGCAAGCACTTATTCTACTGAGGTATCTCTCTGGCCTTTTTGTTTTGTTTTGTTTTTATAGTGACACAGAGATTTAAGAAAAAAAACAAAAAACAAACAAACAAAAAAATACAACAACATATCCTGTGGTGGAACATCCCCAGGTGTATTTTTCCAATGCAAGTCACAAGAGAGAGATGGGAAAGGAATGAAGGCTGAACAGAAGGGTAACTTCCGTCAATGTATAAATTATTCCTTGTAACTTCACTTTAGTGACAATTTCTCTACCATAGGCAGGTGGTCTAATTTTAACTGCTTTAGTTTTTTTCTTCATGTCCCCAGGCATGAGCTTCAGGATAACCTCCTGAGACACTAATGCTAACTGAGCAATGTCTGTTACTGGATTTCAAAGCCTCCATTTAAAAGAAATTAAATAAATTTTGGAAACATCAATCCAGTGAATAGTGTCTCAGGTACAGGCATCTCGGCCTGATTCTGAGTAGTCTTCCTCCAAGAATCTAGTCTTTACCAAAGCTCTGCCTCTGCCCTACAATCCCAGAACTTTAGAGATTGTCATTCCCTTTATGCATTTGCTTTTCTCTATATTGTGTCTTGCCAATTTATGTGAAATTTTTGATTACCTTTCAAGTTAAAATAATCTGTATTTTTCCATTTTCCTGTCTTGATCTTAACTAAAATGGATCACCTCTGCATTAGATTGTTAGTAGGAGGTGGCAGGTGGGAAGGCAAGGAGGTTATAATAGAATCTTACATTTTGTATCTGAGAAAATGCCCAAAGATCTTTTCCTTAGCTGTACTAGAAGTAATCTTTTAAAGAGATGTTTCTGTAGTATAATCTGTCTTTCTCTATGTATTCCTACAGATACATTTCTGGAGCATTTTTTTGTATATAAGATTCGTACCTATGTTTTTAATTTATCAATTTATATGAGTGATAGTGATTTGGATAAAACAGTAAAAGAGCTTGAGAAATGTGATCGATGTTATTTCTGCATTCTCATGTGAGCTTAAGCAATTTCACAGATCAGGAAGTAATTTACAGACTACAAAAGGGGGTCACTGGTCAACTCGTGCAACAAAAACCTGGCCTGAAATGTGAAAATCTGTCAAACACTGACACTAAATCATATCACAGACAATGATTTTGTAGGACAGGTTGAAATGAGAATTTGTTATAAAATACTATCTAGTATGGCAAAAAATATTAAATCGTCTATGTTGTACAGTAGTTAACATTCACATTGTTAGGACTGATTAGCTTGAAAGACAACTGTCAGGTTCTGGCAAGCCCACTCTGTTAGAAACATGAATAAAGACATAAGACATAAGGGACAGAGAACAGCAGTGTGTGTGTGTGTGTGTGTGTGTGTGTGTGTGTGTGTGTGTGCATGTGCAGTCTTCATTGGAATACAATGAAGTTCTGGATAGACTGAAATCTCCAAAGTTTGAAGAACAACAAAGAGACAGAGTTTTGAACACAGATGTCGTTTTAGATAGTAAGAGGGCAAGCAAGCCATAGGGACAGTTCAGCTGAATAATTTCTTTTATCTGATTGCCGCCTTGGTAGCTCATTGTTTTCCTCTTAAGGTCCATGTCTCCATGAGTTGGCCAAATAGCCTGTCTTCAACATAGTCTACCACCTCATGAGTCAACCCAAGCAGACACTGACCTTCTGTGTATTGTAATGAACTTATTGTAATGAACAACAAATGCTGAATTCTACTTACAGCAGGCAGTGTCTAAGTGTAGATTTTCAGCATGAATAATCTAAGGACTGGAGGGATAGCTCAGTGGACTAAGCACCTGCTTAGGCAAGCTCAGGGACCTACCAAAGTTGGCACCCATGGCACCAAAAGCCGTGCAGGCCCTGCCTCCTTCAGCACTGAGCTGGCAACAAAGATTGGGCTTGGTGTCGTACTCCTGTAATCCAGCTGCTGGGGAGACTGAGATAGAAGGATCACTAGTCTCAATTATAGTCTCAGTGTGCTCCAGGGGCGGGGCAAGCACAGCAGGCTGGGGATTGAATCACTGAACCTTACTTCTGCTTTCAGGTGCTTTAATCCATTGAGCTATTTGGCAGGCCATTCAAAACATTTTTAAAATATAGGGAAAAAAAGCAAAACAAAACAAGCAATCTACACATCATTATCACTGAGATTTTTTCTCAATAAACAGAGTCTCAGGGCTGTCGTATTCACTTAGTACATATGGATGCATTATTTGAGCAACATGTGATGTCTAGAGGTAGCCCAAAATGGTAACTCCTTGTGTCTGGCTGAGGAAAGGAGTCAGTCACAAAGAAGGTGAAAACACAGAAATGTAAATGGATTGCATTCAGTTCAGGCTCATTTTTTGAACAAAGAAACTGCAATGAGTTGAAGAAGTTTGTCACATTCATGAAGGGAAAAAGATGCTAAAAAAGGGAGGGGATTTTAAGCAAAATAGCGTATTTGAAATCCATAAATTAGTATGACACTCCCACGGGATATAATATCCTAGAAAAATCTGAAGGAGTGCAATCCAGTTGGAAAGTACATTGGCCTGGGGGGATAGCTCTATGGCACAAGCGCCTGCCTGGAAAGTGCAAAAGTGCAAGATCATGAGTTTGAACTCCAGTCCCCCATCCACAAAAAAGAATGTACGTTAAAAAGTTTAGATATTGTAGGGCCAGTGAGATAGCGCTGCTTAGTCAAGCTTAAGCAAGCAGAGGGACTGCAGTTCCATGCCTGGCACCTCATGGCATGCCAGACCTGTCCCCAGGGCAAGATGAGCCAGCCAAAAATAAATAAATACATAAATATTGTAAATGTGAGTGAAATGAGAAAATTTGAAAATTTGGAAATGAAATAATTCCAAATGGGCTTATTAAAGCAGAAAAAGAAGTTATGCAATTAGCTTAAGAGTTCATGAGAGAGAAGCTGAGTTTGAGACCTACCTGACATGATGGCAGTTTAGAGGTGTATTTACATGTCACCTATCAACATAACTTTATCAAAGTGAGTGAGTGAGTGCATGGAAGCTGTGGCTGTCTGCTGGTTTGGATAATTAAATATCATAAGTTTAAGTTGAAAATTTAGTAAAGCTTTTCTGGAATAATGGCAGGTGAAGGAGCACATTAGCATTCAGTGTGATGTGTTTAAAGGTTTTTCTCTCCTGTGCACAAGCACTGTAACCCATGATGAATGAATGGATGCAAATTTATAGGAGTGTAAATAATTCAGGTTAGAACATTTACTGTGGAGTCCATTACACATATAAAACTGCATGTACAACTAATTAGCTAAGAGGTTATTCCTAGTAAACCACGTGCAATTTGTAAAGAAGATTATAGAAAATCTAGGGAATTCTAATAGGTAATCTACACAGATAACTCAATCCAGACTGTATCTTTGTAATATTTTTGTAAGAATCAAAGTTAAAAGAATGCCTTGATTTTGTAAATCATGTCATATCTATGTACTAAATTTGCATATAGCACTGAAATATATAAAGATAACTTCATGTTATATAGATCCTAAAAGAGTAACAAACTATTCAAAATATATTCCCAAACTTAATACGCAGTGCCAACTAAACTAAAAGAAATAAATACTTATTTAAGTGTCACTAATGTAAAAAAATATAGTATGATATATAATTTGGGATATTATCCTTATTAATAAATGGGTTATTCTTAAAAATATCTATGTTGACATATTTGGTTTTAAAGCTGAAGTACTTCATAAATTATTTCAGATATTGCTTAGATTTTTAATTTTAAAAACAATGTATTCAAATAACATGGGCAGTTATCCTGTTGATGTCTTTCAAGTTTTTATAATGTATAATGTGGCTAAGGAAAGATAGCTCAGAGGTCTATACACCTTACTTGCAAACTCAAGGAACCTGGTTCCACCCCCAGTACTGCATTCCCTGCCTTCCCAGAACTTCAGGTGCACAATGTTGGGTGTGGTGGAGTGTGCCTGTAATCTCAGCACTGGGGAAGCTGGAACAGGAGGATCACTATGAGTCTGAGCTGCATAGCAAGACCATATATTGAATAAACAAACAAACAAATAAATAAATAATAAAATTTTAGAAAGGAATTATAATGTATTTTTATTATTATTGCGTCAAAGTCTCTATGTGTATTCTAGGTTGGTGTTGAACTCACAATGTAAGCCAATCTGTTTACAGCTCATTCGCAGCGAGATACTTCCATTTCTAAACCTCTTGGCTAAGGCACCAAGTAGCTGGCCTGTGTCTTTGCCATCATTGCCTAGCTAGCACCCTCCTTAAGTTGCTGTCCGTCTTCACAGCTTATAATTCTTGTAGTAATCAGAGTGCTACTGTGTTACTTTTAAAACATAAGTGATAACTTAAAATGTGCATCCTACCTAAATACTTACTCTACATTTATTTTTATTTCTATTTATCACTATTATACAATAGTTAATACATTGCATATTGTTGTCCTCAACATAGTTGTTCAGAGTACAAGATGCAAACATGAGTTCCTATCTAAACACCATTTGTACAGATCTTTCTTTTCATTGCACAAAGAGAAAGTATATATATATATATATATATATATATATATATATATATATATATAGAGAGAGAGAGAGAGAGAGAGAGAGAGTCCAATAGTCTATAGTAGTAGTGGATTATCAACTCATCTGGCATTATAAGGAGCTGTTGACTGGAGCCTTTTACAACTCACATATTACTATGACTTTCCTCCTTCTACATTTAAAGACATCTCTTTCTTAGTTTGGTCCTTGGTGTGGACTGATGTATGTGGTCCTGCACATCTGTTAATTCTCTTCTGTGAACAGGGATTATCTTGCTGTAACCACTGCAAGCACACTCTCTCTAGATTTTTCCACTGAAATGTTTTCTTCAAACGTCCTTTCTTTATGTCTGAAAGTAATTGCTCCTCCAACTTATATAAATTTCAGTATGGAGCCACCTCCTCCCACAGAATTCTTTGGGTATCTTAATTAATAGAAAGTATAATTCTTCCATTATACATATAATTTCCTAGGCATAATTCATTTTCCCCTTTTTTATTTTACAGAGTACAGAAAATAAGAGACAATAGGGCTGGCGAGATAGCTCAGTAGAAGCAGCACTTGCCTGGCAAGCACAGCAGCCTGAGTTCAATCCCCCATTCCAAGAGAAAGAAAAAAAGAAAGAAAGAGAGAGAGAGAGAGAGAGAGAGAGAGAGAGAGAGAGAGAGAGAGAGAGAGAGAAGAAAATAAGAGGCCCAAGCTGAACGACCTGGGCCTGCACCCAGATGTTGTCCACTGGCGTTTGCCCCTGAGTCACCAGCCACTAGAAGCTGGCCCCTGCATGCCCATGTTGACTGACCCTGGCCTGAGCCCAGGTAGGACCTGTCCTTCAGCATGTGCTACCATGATGCCAGCCACTGGAAACTGGTCCTTGCCCACCTACACAGACCAATTCCAACCTGCACCCAGGACCTATTTTCTGGCATGCGCTCCCATGCAACCAGTCATCCCCCATGCTGAACTTCTGGGCCTGCACCCAATTGAGGCAGGAAAAAGCTGAACACAACAGCCATCCCCAAGTAGGCACATCTGGAAGGAAAAAGATGGTGGATCCAGACCCAAATTTTGATAGGTACTAACAGCATAGCTTCACCAAAGAGCAGAGGTCATATAAAATGACAAAGAGAAGGACAAGATGTAATCTCAGGTCCCAAGCATGCCCAGAACAAATACAGGAGACAGTACCATTGTAGAAAACAGGAATAAGGGAGCTGAAATCTCTGAATTGGTAGCATCTGAGGTAGACAGAAACATATAGAGGAACTCAGATCAGAAATAACATCTGGATTAAATAAGGGAAAGCATGAATTAATAGGCTCTGAAGTGGAAAAACAACTGCACAAATATATAGAGAAAATCAGACAAGAAATACCTTCTGAAGTAAAGAAAACAGATATCTCTAAATTAACAGCATCTAAAGTAGGGGAATAACTGCAGAAAGGTAGAGAGATCAGAGCAGAAACAATCTCTGAAGCAGAGAAAGAAAAACTATAATGAAAAACTTAAATGGTACTAAAGAAGACATTGATAAAAAAATAGAGGATAACAGAAAAATGATGGATTCCTTTATTGAGTAATATAGGAAAGAAATAGATCTCATGAAACAGATTGAAAGAGATATACAAGAAAATAAAATCTCAGTCACAAGCTGGCAACACCATATGAATGAAAGTGAAGATAGAGTTTCAGATCTTGAAGACAATAGTCACTGCTAGGGAGAGGTAAGTAAGGCTCTCTTATAAATAACTAGGATGCAGGAAAAAAATAGTTCAATATCTGCAAGATGATGCAAAAATGAAAAATGCTAGACAAATAGGAATCAATGAGAGAGGAGTCAATAAAAAGGATATAAAAAGAATATGGGCAGAAGTAATGGGAGACAACTTTCCAAAATGAGAAGACAATCAGAAATTCAGGTAACTGAAGCATATAAAACCCCAAAAAACATCAACCTGACAAAAAACACACTAAGACACATAATAGTCAAGATCCTAGAAATCCAGCAGAATAATAATATACTACAAGCTGTTAGAGAAAAGGAACAGATCACATTTAAAGGAAAACCCATCAGAATAACAGTAGATTTCTCTTCACAAACCATGAAGTCAAGAAGAGCATTGAGCAGAATGCTTCAAATCCTCCATGAAAAAAAAATTTCCAGCCCAGACTGCCATATTCTACAAAACTCTCCTTCACGTATGAGAGAGAAGTAAAATTCTCCCACAAAAAGGAGAAACTAAAGAATTTCATGATGTCAAAGAGAACCTTATACAAATACTAAAAAAAATATTTTAGGGAGGGAACAAATGACCAGAAATCCACAAATGAGAACAGAAATAATGCAACACATAGGGCAACCAATTAAACACAGGAGAAAAAGTGGTAAACTGTAGTAAGTAAAATATATGTCAATCATAAGTTAATTCATTTCAGTTATAACCATAAATGCAAATGGATGCAATTCTCCAACTAAAAGAAATAGATTGGCAAAACTGGATAAAGAAACAAAATCCAACAATATGTTGCATACAAGAAATGCACTTAACTCACAAAGAAACTCATAGTAAGTGAAAGCATAGAAAACCATACTACATGCCACAGCACCTAAAAAAATTGAAACCAAGGTTGATCAAACAAATAAAGAATGCCATTATATACTAGTTAGGGGAAAAACTCAAGACAAAGAGTTAACATTCATAAATATATATGCATCAAACACGGGAGCACCAAGTTATATAAGCCAAATCTTAATGGACATGAAAAATCTGTCTAATACCACAATCTTAACAGAAGACTTTAACACCTGTTTATTCCAAAAAGTTGGTCAAGCAGACAAAAATGAGCAAAAACGTCACAGAACTGAGCCAGAACTTGGAACAACTGGACTTGCTGGACAGACACAGAGTGTTCCATCCAACCACTTCTGAATGTACATTTTTTTCAGCTGCACATGGGACATTTTCCAAAATAGACCACATACTAGTGCACAGGTCATTCTTAAGTATATGCAAGAAAACAGAAATTGTTCCATGCATACTATTTGACCACAGTGTAAAGAAACTGGAAATAACTGACAAAAGAAACCACAAGAACCCCACAAATACATAGAAGTGGAACAACACCTTTCTCAGCAACCAGTGAGCTACTGATAAAGTTAAGCAAGAAATTAAACAATATCTACAATTTAATGAAAATTTAAATACAACCTCGTGGAATTTATGGGATGCAATGAAAGCAGTTCATAGAGGGAAACTTATAGCTCTGAACTCACACATTAAGAAAACAGAATGGGAACAAATAAATACTCTTACACAGCACCTAAACTGACTAGAAAAGGAAGAGCAAACCAAACAAAAAGCCCAAGCCAGGCGTGGTGGTGCATGCCTATAATCCCAGCACTCGGGAGGCTGAGGCAGGAGGATCAGTGTGAGTTTGAGACCAGCCTGGGCTACAAAAATGAGCTCAAGGCCAGCCTGAACTGCATAGCAGAACCCTGTCTCAAACAAACAAACAAAGCCCAAAGGCAGGAGAAAATTATAAAGATTAGAGCAGAAATTAACTCAGTTGAAACAAAGAAAAAATACAAAGAATTAATGAATCAAAGAGCTGGTTCTTTGAAAGATTAAATAAAATTGATGAGCCCCTAGCTAACAACATAAAAAAAAAAGAGAAAAGGACTCAAATTCAAGCAATAAGAAATGAAAAGGGTGAAATTACTATAGAGTCAGCAGAGATTCAGAGGATCATTAATAGCTACTTTGAGAATTTTTACTCTCGCAGAACTGAACACATGAGGTGGACAGATTCTTAGAAAGGTACAAACTACCAAAACTGAATCAAGAAGATACAAGATATCTGGATAATCTAAAAACAGTCAATGAAATACAAAGTGTAATAAAAAGTCTACCAACAATTAAAGTCCAAGTCCCAAAAGATTCACTGTTGAATTCTACAAGAAATTTACAAAAGATATGATCCCAGTACTCTTCAAAGTGTTCAATGAACTTAAAAAGTACACAATCCACCCAAGATCATTCCTAGAGGCAAGTATTACACTGATACCACAACCAGAGAGAGATGCAACTAAAAAATGAGAACTACAGGACAGTTTCTCTCATGAACATAGATGCAGAAATCCTAAATAAAATTCTCACCAATAGATTACAGAACTCATCAAGAAGTTTATGCACCATGACCAGGTAGGATCCATCCCAGGGATGCAAGGATGGTTCAACATATACAAATATTTAAATGTAATACACAATGTCAATAAGGACAAAGACAAAAATTACATGATCATCTCAGTTGATGCAGAAAAGGCTTTGACACAGTCCAACACTCATTTATGTTCAGAATCTTACAGAAAATCAAATAGAGGACCTCTACCTCAATCTGATAAAAGCTATCTAGGACATTCCAACAGGTAACATAATTCTAAATGGGGAAAAACTGAAGTCTTTCACTCTCAGATCTGGTACAAGGCAAGAATGTCCTCTACCACCACTCATTTTCAATATAGTTCTGGAATTATTAGCTGCAGCCATTAGATAAGAGAGAGAAATAAAAGGAATAAGAATAGGTAAAGATCAAGTTAAATTATAATTATTTATGGATTACATCATCATATACTTGGAGACCCAAAATGCTCCAACAAGAAGCTACTAGAATTAGTACACAAATTCAGTAGCATAATAGGATACAAAGTCAAAACACAAAGTCAATAGCATTCCTCTACATAGACAACAAACACACTGAGAGAACAATTAGAGAAACAATACCTTTTATGAGAGCACCAAATAAACTGTAATACTTAGGAATTAACCTAACTAAAGAAGTAAAAGAGATTTTCAATGAAAACTACAGTACTATTAAAAACGAGATCCTGGATGACTTTAGAAGATGGAAAGATATTCCCTGCTCCTAGATAGGAAGAACCAACATTGTGAATATGGCCATACTCCTTAAATTGTTATACAGATTTAATGCAATTCCTATCAAAATACCATCAACATACCTCACAGACCTGGAGAAATCATTCCTAAAATTTATTTGGAACCAAAAAAGACCTAGAATTACAAATACAATCCTGGGCTACAAAGACAAAGCTGGAGATATTACCGTTCCTGACCTAAATTGATACTACAAAGCTACAGTGCTAAAATCAGCATGGTATTGGCTAAAAGTAGACCCAAATATCAACAGAATAAATTGGAAGATGAAGAAGCAAATCCAAACACACTCAGCCACCTTATGTTCAACAAAGGGGCCAAACATGTTAACTGGAAGAAAGACAGCCTCTTTAACAAATGGTGCTGTCTAGCTCTCCACATGCCAAAAACTAAAATTTGACCCAGGTGTATCACCATGCACTCAACTAAAATCAAAATGGATTAAATATCTAAATATCAAAGAGAAACATTACATCTCCTGGAAGAAAAAGTGGGAGAAAATCTTGAATATATCCTGGTAGGCAAAGTATTCATGAACAAAATAACAGTTGAAATAATAAACAACTGGGACCTCCTCCAGCTAAGAAGTTTTTGCACTTCACAAAAAATTACCAACAGAATGAAAAGACAACCCACAAATTTTGAAAATATTTTAACTAATAAATATTCAGACAAAGATCTGCAATTAGAATTTATAAAAAACTAAAAACCATGAGGTTCCCAAAATTCAAAAACCCAATCCAGGAATGGGTATCTGAGATGAACGTACACCTCTCAGAGAAAGAAATTCAACAAGCCTACAAATACATGAAGAAATGCTCCACATTACTAGCCATTTGTGATGTGCAAATTAAAACAACACTTAGATACCATCTCACCCAAGAAAGAATGGCTTTCACGAAGAAATCAAGCAATAACAAATGTTGGAGAGATTGAGGGGAAAATGGAACCATTCTGCAGTGCTGTTGGGAAAGCAGTGTGGTGCAGCGATTATGGAAAGTGGTGTGGAGACTCCTTAAAAAACTAGAACTGGAAATCTAATTCAATCCACATATCCTCCTACTGGGAACTTGCCCAGAAGAACTGAAAACATCATACCATAGCGATATATGTGCACCTGTGTTTATAGTAGCACAATTTGTAATAGCCAAATCTTGGAAACAACTAAAATGCGCATCATATGAAGAATGGTTGAAAACGATGTGTTATTTTTATACAATGGAACATTACTCAGCTATAAAAATAATGAACTAGAAGACTTCATATATAAGTGGATGTATCTTGAACATATACTCATAAATGAAATAAACCAGACCTACATGTGTAAATATTGTATAGGCTTCCTAGTATAAGAACTCAAAAGAAAAAATAAAAAAGGAGATGCATAACACAGCTGAATGGAAATCAACGACTAAGAATGAAGTGACTGCAAGAATAAAAGATAGAAAGCAAGGCAGGTGCAAAGACATGCACTTATATACCTAGGATGAATTAGATTATGTTCCCAAAACCTCCATATATTTTTTGACACTGACGATAGCAATGTGTAACAGTAAAAATATGCTTGTGATACATATCATTCTGGTGTTTTAGATGTGTGCTACTCGTAATGTAAGTTCAATTACTGCTATATTCTCTCTCAAGTAAGTGGTTGGTTTATAAGAAAGCAAAAACGGGGTGTTAAATGAGAGTAGGAGACTAGGAAAAATGCCCTAGTATTAAGCAGCTGCTATTTTGCATATACTTAGGTTTACGAATGTATATGTGGAAATGTGTAACTGTTTTTATCGCATTCTGTGGAGATTTATTAGAATATCAATGATTGATGGAAAATGTCGATACCAAGTTGAGTCTGGGACGTTTGATACTCAGAAAGACAGTGATGTTGTGCTCAGGTACCTATGTTATAGAGTAATAGTATCACTAAGCTTTTCTTATGGATGGTTAAGAATATAAGTTTACAGACCAAAAATTAGAGAAAAAGAAGGGCTACAAGGATAGCCCTTCAAGGTCAGTGAGGACTCAGGACATAAGAGAACCTGCGCTATAACATACTATAACTCAGTGTTTTCCCAAATTTTCTGTTCAAGGAGATTATGAGACTTGAGAGGTAAAAGGATTGTAGATATATAGTGTGCCAAAGGAGAGTCACCTAGAGAGGAAACATTCTTTCGGGCTTTCACAGAGAGCAATATGGTCAAGCAATGGTCATGACACATCCAGGTGGCGGACACCAAGAACAGTTCTATACAGTATTGTATATGGTTCCAAAGTAAATCCTTAGGGGATCTGACTGACCTTGGAAGATACAAAAGTTACATGTTTTGCTATACAGGTCTGCTTCAACTTGTCCTTGACCAGCCAGCAGAAAAGTTTCACCACAAGGCATAAAACATAAAGCTAGATTAGTATGCTGAGCTGTAAAAGCCTTAAATGAATAGCTTCCAACATTGCCAGTTTTACCAATAACTCACTGCAATTATCAGACATTGGATTATGTATAAAACTACTTTCTCTTAGTTCAATGAGAAAAAAATTTTTTCGTACCAATAATGATTAGAAAAATTACAACATCTACACCCTGTGCTCTGTATAACTAATAGGAGGACAAAAATATGCATTGTATCAAAATTGGATATGTACTAATATCATTTCATACTGTCACATTGTTGTTTCTTATTAAAAGCAATAAAAATAATAAAAAAGAAAATGAGAAATAAGTCATTAGAAATGATACATAATAAAAAAATCCAAAATGATAGGCAGTATATAGTAGTTGCCATAATGGACATACTTTTTTTTTTTTTTTTTGTCTTTTTGAGACAGGGTCTCGCTGTGCAGTTCGGGCTATCCTTGAGCTCACTTTTGCAGCCCAGGCTGGTCTCAAACTCGCACTGATCCTCCTGCCTCAGCCTCCCGAGTGCTGGGATTACAGGCGTGCACCACCACACCCGGCTCATAATGGACATTCTTGTCTTTACTGTACTTGCTCAGATTACAGATATAATCATGTACTGTTGGTGAAAAAATTTTAAGTATTCATTACTACTTTCCAAAAACTGAGAGACTTAAGATTGATTTTCATATGATTTACAAAATGAGATGTACATGTGACTAAATTTATGTTTTTACTCATGCTGCCTCTTTCTCTATGAGAATTGAAACCGTGAGAGAGGATTGGTACTTCTATTGTTCATTGATGAATTATTAAATTCTACATGAATTGGCTCCCCAAAATACATATTACAACAATGACTAAGTAGCTAAGGAAGTGCTTGAATACTACCTAATCTTCTCTGCTTATAGAAGTGCTTGACAAATGTTAGAGCATAAAAGATTTATCTACATGTGGCCTTCACATACTGAGAAATAAAAAAGTATCATTACTTTTGAAGATATAAATTTATGAAGTATAAATTAGGTAAGAGTTTTTTGCTTGATCTTTATTTTTTCCTATTTCATAAGCAAAATTGGTGGTTTTGTCAGAGATTATTTATGGGATAGTAAGTGCTGATATAAAACTGTTTATTTTTCCTTAGCAATTAATTTTAGCACTTTGTTTAGATAATTAATGTGTAAATATATGCAATAAATTTGAATCACATCTATCAGAAGTGACATGAAAATTTATAATATGTTTATAATTATGAACTTTATTGTAATACTGAAGAAATATTTCTGTAGATTTAACATCATGTGTGTTGATTTTCACTTTGTATTCATAACAGCATATTTATAGCATCTAACAATTAAGTTTCATGAATAATTAGAAATATGGATTGACATTCACTAAAAATGCATGGATATGTTGGACTATCATAAAATGGACAAAGACCTGTATTTAGCAGCACTTTTAAAATAAGATTTTAGTTCATTGACCTCTTCTAAAGATATCTTATTAACCTCAATGAAAATATTTTTGAAGGTTATGGTCAAGGTTTTTCAGAAAAGATTAAACACAACCTCATTAAATCTTTTATGTGACAATATATTAAGAGTATTTATGTGACCAATATCTTCTATGTGACAAAATAGTAACATGTGATCTACTTCATATGTGAACATTTGAGTACAATAGGAAAATACAAATGGTTTTCCCTATTAAACATTATATGTGAGGGAAACTCTGTGACATTGATCACCAACATGTGGAAAATGATCGTGTGCAAGGGTCAACTGCAAATAAACTCTGGAGTTACCTATCCTGTTTTAGTTTTCATAAGTAAATGAGGACTCTCCATATAAAGTTTCCATTCCATGTGAGATAAGAGAGAAGAAATAAGTACTTATGAAGACAAAAACAGAGTAAGCTTATTTAACATTGTGGACATAAACTGATAGATCAGTTGTATAATATTCACTGACTTGAATTTACAGAGCAGGTTGGGGTTGAGAGTTCACTGGTTGAGCTGTAAATGTCGATTCATTACAGTGCAAGAAAATCACAGAACTCATAACCCCTTTTTTGTGTAGGCTTAATTTCTACATTCAGGGAGTTACCGAAAACTTTTAGGCGAATAAAGAAAATAGATGGATTAAAAAATAGGCACTGTGTATGGTGGCTCACATTCGGAATCCAAGCTCTTGCTGCAAGGCATCAAGGTTAAGTACAGTTTAGGCCACATAGTGAGTTCAAAGTCAGCCTAAAATACATAGCAAGAACCTTTCTAAAAAAAAAAAAAACCAAAGAAATAACAGTAATAGTAACATCAACAGAAGAATATCGGTGAGTTAAGAAAAGGTAAATGAGTGCCAGCCAAATAGCTCACCAGGTTAAACTGCCTTCAAACAGGCACAGGGGCCAGGGGCTCCATCCCTAAGCCTGCCATGCCATCCCTGCCTGCAGATCACCACAAGTCTGATCTAGTAGTGAGACTCTGAACACCTTGTAGACCCTTCTCTAAAATATGAAAAGAAAAGGAAAGGAAAATAATAAATAATTTTCGTGCTTAAGATTGAATTTCACACAATATCTTATCCACATCATCTTATTTTAGGCAGAGCTTGCTAAATTGACAAATTACAAAGGAACTTCCTCTTTTACCAAGAGTGCTGAGATTATAGATTTGTACAATCATGTCCATTTTTTAAAATTTTATTGACAAATGTGTCCAAAATGATGTGACAAAAAATGCCTTTTCAATATTGAATACTAGTAGACCTACTCAGCGACTATTTAATTATTTTGGAAATTCTTTTCCATTTTTATTCACCGTTGATAAGATTTCAAACTCCATGGTGTTAGGTATGTATTTTTATGACTGCCTTCCTCTCTCTGACCTGTACATATGCCCTCGCCCCCCCAGCTTTGTCCATGTGCTTACACAACACACACACACACACACACACACACACATATGTAGCCATGCCTCCTCCACGCCGTGTACATGTACCTGTGTCCACGTTCTTTCCTTCAAATTGAAAATGCTGCTTTCAACCCATCATGAGGCCAAGACATGATCATTCCTTGTGATCTAGATTAAATATTAGTCTTCCCACTTTCAATAAACAATTTATCACTACAAAGGAAAAGAACATTTTTTTTCCTCTTAGGTAGGTTCTAATTCTAAACTTTCATATTTGGCTTCTATAAGACAGTAAAAGTTCTACATTTTGGCTCTCATTTACAGTTTTAGTTTCTCACATGAGAGAAATAGTGTAATATACACACTCGTGGGCCCAATTTATTTCACTAAAGAATGTAGTCTGAAGATGTAGTCATATACCTAGAAATGCCTCACTTTTATTCTTCTCTATGGCTAAGAAATATTATGCTGCATAAAAACCTACTACTTCTCTGTACATTCATCAGTGGCATATGGACCATTTCTAAGGTTTAGCTGTTATAAATCATGTTACTATAAACATAGGTATGCTTTTATCACTG
This sequence comes from Myocastor coypus, assembly GCA_004027025.1. NCBI lineage: Eukaryota > Metazoa > Chordata > Mammalia > Rodentia > Myocastoridae > Myocastor > Myocastor coypus. The sequence continues at coordinate 23,317 of PVJA010016136.1, forward strand.
AGGTAGGATGCTTTCAATTCTTTCTGGGAGGTAGCAGGAAGAATAGCTATATCAAATAAAGCCCCTAATTTTAGTTTTCTTGGGCAATCTCCACACTGACTTCTACAGTGGTTGCACCAACCTTCATTCCTGCCAACAATGCAGAGGGGTTCCTTTATCCCCTCGGCTCCATCAGCTTTTGTTATTGGTTGATTTCTTTATGACAGCCAACATTGTTCCTAATGAGATCAACATTGTTTTAATTTCTCTCAAATGACCAGTCAAACATTTTTCTTATATTAATTAGCACATATACTTCAGCTGAGAAGTGTCTTTATATTTAAGATGCACATGTAGGGTTCATAAATTTGTAGGACTGTAAATTTGGAGTGCAAGGTGTCGAAATTTTAAGTTCTTTATGTGGCTAGCCATGAGTCCTTTGTCTAAGGAGAATCTCGCAAACTATTTTTGCACTCTGAGGTGACTCTTTACTCGGTGACTTCTTTTGCTATCCAAAAGTTATGTAAAAAATGAGATCCCATTTGATAATTCTTTGTGATATTTTTTATGCAAATATGATTTTATAATAAAGTTTTTGTCACTAGCAATGTCTTCAAGAGTTTTGGATACTTTGTTCCAGTAGATTTAGTGTTTCTGTTTTAATATTTAGAATTTTTATCCACTTTGATTTTAGCTCAGTTCATGGTAAGAAACATGATTGTAATTTGAGACATCACTATGTGGAAAGCCACCTTTCCTAAAATCATTTGTTAAAGATAATTTGGTCCCTTTGTTAAAGAATATTGTGGAACAGGAAGAAAATATCGAAATATGAATGGAAACTTGGGAGGGGAGAATGAAAGGAAGTGAAAAGAAAACAATGAAAAAAATTCAGTTTACAAAGTTTGTAAATAAGGAGAGAAAGAGGGTTTTAAAAGAATAGTAGGTAATGTGAACAAAGGAAGAATCAAAATATATCGGGTCCTATGCTGATGAGAGAAATTGGCCTGTAGTTCTATTTTTTAGTTGCATGTCTCTCTGGTTTTGGTATCAGCATAATACTTGCCTCTAGGAATAATTTTGTGAGTATTTCTTCCTTTTCAATTTCATTAAAGACTTTGAGTATTGGGATAATTGATGTCTTCTGTAAATTTCTTGTAGAATTCACTGGTGAATCCATGAGGTCCTGAACTTTTCTTTGTCCATAGGCGTTTTATTACATTTTGTATTTCATTGACTGTTATTGAGTTATTGAGTTACCTTGTATCTTCTTGATTCAGTTTTGGTAATTTGTACCTTTCTAGAAACCTGTCCATTTCATCTGTGTCTTCAATTTTGTGAGAGTAAAGATTCTCAAAGTAGCTATTAATGATCCTCTGAATCTCTGCTGGGTCTGTAGTAATTTCACCCTTTTCACTCTTTATTGCTTGAATTTGAGTCCTTTCCTCTTTTTGATGAGGTTAGTTAGGGGCTTACCAATTATATTTAATCTTTCAAAGAACCAGCTTTTTGTTTCATTAGTTCTATATATTGTTTTCTTTGTCTCGAATGAATTAATTTCTGCTCTGAT